>CM050163.1:566174958-566235996 GCA_027410445.1 Discoglossus pictus | reverse complement strand
ATCTATTGCAATGTGATGTCTATATTTTGTATGTATTTCCTTTTCAGGTGTGTAATACTTTTTTTATTTTCTGTAGTGCGGGGGTTATAATGTAGCTTTTTTATTTTTTGTAAAGTATTTTTTATTTTTTTTCTGTAATGTAGCTTTCTTATTTTCTGTGACTTAGGTTTTATTATTTTTTGTGAGTTAGATTTTAATATTTTCTTCAATTAGTTGGGTGGGGGTGTTAATAGGAGGTAGGTAGGTAGTCTAATCTAGGTAGGTAGTATTTGAAAATAGAATTTTAACATTACAAACATGAACTTAAAGTATTAAAATGTAAATCGTAAAGCTAAGAAAATGCAAGGTAACGGTTTTGTGGGGCCAATCCTGGCAAAAGTGACTTCCAAGACATTCCATTTTTTTTGGTTTTGTCTGTCAAAGAGGTTCCCTTTAAAAGAGCCCAGCAGACTTGTAATTTTCTCTATGGGATATAACCACTGTTTATTATTTTTGTTCTTGTTTTTTTTTTCTTCTTCTTTTTTTTTTTATTGCTGCAGTTGTTGAAATGGCATATTTTTGCCATTTTTAAGAGTTTCCTTAGCGAAATAGTGGTCCTCTTAAAAAGAGTCTGTGTGACATTAAATTGCGCCCTTGAAATAAATTCACAACAAATATAAAGAACAGTGGTTTTAACGTAGATATTAAGAGCACTGTTGCTTATTGAATTGGGTTATTTGTGGCTTAGTTGCAATTTTGTTTGTTTGTTTGTTATTTAACTTACATTACTTCATAGTAGACAATGTTTTTTGTAAAAATCCGTCCATCATCTAATAAAACACCCTGACTTTGGTTGTTTTCAATATAAACTTTTATTTCCTCTGGATTCTTGCATCTTGAAAATGCAACATACAGTTGGCCATGGGCAAATACTGGTTCCTCTAAAAAGATTCCAATGGATTGAAAAGTTTGTCCTTGTGATTTATTAATGGTCATGGCAAATGGCATGATAATGGGAAATTGTCTTCTCTTTAGTACAAAAGGTAAGCTTTTTAAATCTATTTTTGGTATGAAAACTTTTTCACCTTTATGAGTACCATTGAGAATTTCTGCATTTATGAAATGATCTTTTAGTTCTTGAACAATTAATCTGGTCCCATTACATAGTCCTTTTTTTGGGTTCATATTTCGCAGTAATATGACAACTGCACCTTTTTTAAGCTGCAAAATATGTGGTGGCATTCTAGAAGGAGTTAATGAGTTTACCCTTAGATTGTAAGTTTGCGAGTTTTAAATCGTGTGTCAGTGCCTTGGAAACAAGCTCTATGTACATTTGATTTTATGCTCAAAAACAGGGCCCTCCATTCTTTACAAGGTGTTTAATTTGTTTTCTGCTATGTACTTAACCCCTGTACAGCGCTACAGAATATGTTGGCGCAATATAAATAAAGATAATAATAATAATAATAATGAGTTCAGTTGAAAAGTTTGTCTGAGTTTTTGTCATCACCAAGTACACAATCTGCACTGTGAGCATTTTTTGCAGTGCATCTATTAATTTTAATATTTCATTATTCAGAAGCAATGCATCTTTATTTTTGGACGTTAGTATTACTTTGGTTGCAAGTTCTGCATAATTGTCGTTAGTTATTGTATTTAGGAATATAGCCGATATAATGTCCTGTTTGCAAACCATATGAGATGGAATTCCCATGGTATCATAGGGTAAATGATCAATTTGTTCTGTTTTTCCTTCTCCAATTTTGATGAGCCACTCATTTAATTCGTTTTCTCCTTCTGATCTCATATTTTGTTCTAATTTGAGGTGAGTAAATAGTTTCCATAGTGTGCTTGACTTTATACACGTTTCTACAATGTCCGTCCTATTTCCATGTACAACGACAGGTAATGTTTGTCTAAAATCTCCACCCAACAACATTACCTTTCCACCAAATGGCAAATCATTATCCATGACTTCACCCAACAAACGGTCAATACATTGTAGGGCATGGCATGACATCAGTGTAGCTTCATCGATGATAATTCATTTACTTTTCTTAATTTTTTTTGCTTGCAATAATGTCATTCTTATATCTGACACTGAGGTTTCCAGAATAGGCACTGGCAGTTTAAATCCAATATGTACAGTTCTTCCACCTTCTAACAAAAGTGCAGCAATTCCAGTAGTGGTAAACGGCAGTGCTATTTGACCTTGTGCTAAAAAATACTCATCAATAAATTATATAGATACATTCCTGATCTGCCAGGTCCATCCAGATAGAAATAACACTCTTTGAGCTAGTCATTATCTCGGGCACTTTTTATGGCGTTAAATGCTTGCAATTGTAATGTATTTAAAGTTCAAAGTTTTCTTGTGTAATTTGGTTTTGAAGCTGAGTTTCATAGTCTTCATAGTTTATTTCATATATGAGACCTGGATCTAGCAGATTAAAATTTGCACAATTTAATACATTAGAGAGAAAGACCTCTTGAATTTCAATTAATGCTTTTAATTCTGCAATAGGCTCGTTGTATCTTCAGACATATTTGTTTTACATTTGTCCCACAAAGCTAATGCATTTGGAGAATTTGAGAAGATGCAAATAAATACATATTGTTCTCACAGAGCTGCTTCTTCTAGACATCTGTTATAAATATTTAATGAACAAACTAATTTCACAGCTATAATAACCCGCTGGCGATGAAGAGGTTAATGTGCTAGGAATGTCCTGTCTCCAACAGGAGATGTTATCTGTCATAAACAACAAAGCAAAGAAACTTCTTGAATAACACCCTGGTGATAATTAAACAGAAACTGTACTTTACCAAAAGAAGCCGCAGGGGTGTATCTGACACAAAGCATGGGAATCAACTCAAAAGAGACAAGGGGTCGAGAAAAGGTGAAATAGATAATTATCTTGGACTACAGTAACATCTAGTGATCATTACCTTAAGGACACTGGACATGAGATTTGGTTGGCTGAAACAATCTACAAGGTGTGGCTATGATGTGTATAACTTGGCCACATGGACTTGTTGGGTAGTAGAATTATCTTAGGAAAGGAACAGAGGAATTAGGTGGAGTACTCTACACTTGCATACACACTCAGAGACATTAGTATTATATAAATAGATTATAGAAATAGAGCCTTGTATATTCAGATGCTAATATCACCACTACCTGTTGTACGTTAATAAACCCTTTAAAATATAACTTTCCAGTGTATTTGGAGTTCTTATAGCAGTCAGATGTAAGTCAACTGGTCAGCATATACGGTGAGAATTCCAGTATAAAAAGGACAATATTTAACAACATCTTTCCCATTCTGTATCATCAGCCAGGAAGTTTCTGTGTTGCGGAGCTAAATGAAATGTGTCATAAAACTTTGTCATTAACAGTTCTCAACTGTTCAAAACTTTGTGCACCAGGAACATTTAAAAGGGAGTAAACGTAAGCAGAAACATTCAAGGTCTCTTGGACTTACAGTGTAAATTATAGTTATAATTTTATTTCAACAGCTTTTTCTCCATAATCCGTTAACAAAAACATAATGGTAGGGAATGTCAATATACAACAATTCCTTTGCCTCCAAGTCAGTACAATTTAATTGAACCCACGCAGTTAGTGTAGTTTGGCGATGCTCACTTTGTGCCAAAGCATTTCTTTCATTTCCAACATTGAAATACACTAAATGTCTTTGTGGCAAATGTACTGCTAATCGATATACTGAATGTGAGTGATCATGCATTTCAAATTTTAGAAGCCGCCACATAGCTTCTGGTGCACTGACACAGCGAGCATCTACATGAGATGCAAGTTCATCATGTAATAACTCACTTTGTTCTGGATTTTCTGCACTTTTGACCACTACAGTAGCTGCATCATAGCCTTTGTAAATATATTTGTAGACATATTTAATGGATTTTATCGAAGTGCAAGCTTCCACATTAATGTGTGCATTATACTTCATGAGTATATGTGGATTGTATGGCACCACATATCTGTTATCAACTTTTTTTTCCACGAATAATGGCAGTTTGTCCTTCTCTCCTTCTATATAGTGGAAAGCCATCACAATTAGCATACGTTTTTGGAAATTCTTTTGTACATTTCTTATTTTCCATACATGGTGACTGTGGATTAATATCTCCACACAGTCCATGAATCATGCGATGAGTAACAATCTCATATAGTCCATGTATTTCTGGATCTGGTAGTTCAGCAATAATCACTGAATTCACTTTATCACCAGTATCCAATTTATAATTTTTCTTGAAGTATTATGAGAAGATGTGCACGTGGAAGGCCTCTATTTTTAAAATTCAATGGTATAAACATAAGCAAGACATTTGCCAAATAACTGAGTTATGGTTATGTCAGGTATTAATTCAGTTAATTTGATTTTAAAGACTCTTGCCACTAAATCTGGTCTATCGGAAGCAGTTTGTTCAATTAGCAGATTCTGTACAATTTCTGGCCATTGGGGATTACATGTAAATGTAATAAATAAATCTGCTTTTCCAAATTTAGTGACAATAGCCATGGCATCATTGTATCTTTCTCACATATTGCGAGGAGATCCTTGAAAGGAAGATGATAAAATGATGGCTTTGCCAGCTGTCATGTCTCTGCTTGTAGCCACCTCAGGAACATAATCCATGAGTCCACAATATGGTTCTACACGTAGTTTATCTTGTTGATATTTGATGAAATTTAAGTTATTTGCCTCAACTTGTAAATATGAATCAGTGATCCATTGTTGGGTTAGTTTTCCACCACATAAAATGGAATTGATTCCATCTCGAATGGCAGTTTGAGCCACTTTAAATTCAAGCATGGAAATGTTATTTCTAACACATACTTTTGAATTTGGGTAACTTCAAGGGTTAATTTGGGTTGACAACCTGCTTCCCCATTTGGAAAAATGATGGGATATGTCATTGGTTCTAAATTTGTACTTAAGATACTTATGTTGATAAAAGTTTTCTCATTATTTCTGGGATGTATTCTGATATCCCTCTGAAATGGTGGTTCTCCTTCCTCATTTTGAAAGACCATTGCAACCTCATTTGATGTTGGCAAGTTATAACGGCGTTTATCAGTATGGCGATCACTTAAGAACCATATTGACCTTTGGGATTGGTAATTGATGTATGTCACGATCTGCTTCTTCAATGGGGCTTGATATGAACTTAGTTCAAACCTACCCCAACAGAATCATGTAGTTCCTGATCTCTGTGGCACAAAAGATGGCTTCTGAAGAGGGCAAGGCCCAAAGATACAGGCAGAGAATACTGCATACAGGTTACTAGTGGCCCATGGCAAGACACTCCCAAAGTCAGGATACAACACACATAAGTAGTCTCACACCTTTATTGAATGATCAATACAACATTTTTATACTCTCCAATACCACACCCTTGTGTACATTTGTGTATGTGTGATGCCAGCCCATCTGGCTTGCAACCTTGGGCTATCAAAGCTCTTGAGATCAAATTCACCAGATATCTAGTGAACAACCCTTTATGTTAAACTCAAGTGTTTGCTTAGGACTACTTGAAGTACATGCAAATGTCTTGACCCAAGGTCTGTATGTGCGAGTGTGCAATGATCTGCAGCTAACTTCTATGCAGAGCATTTCTACCAATTCCAAATATGTTCTATAACATTTTTCCTCTTATAATATACAGTAGTATAACTAGGATAGGTAATAACCATGTACAGGCAACAAATAACCACACAATAGCACATAATCCCAAAATGAGTCCTTAAACAATGAAATCATGACAATGTCTTTCTGCGTTAAGTTGTTGTTCCTTTTCTACTTCTGCCAATTTTTTGTATGCTTTACTGTAGGGATTATTGTCCATAATGTTATCTAGCTCTATAAAAACACTGGGTAAGCATTTTTTATTTTCTTGAAGCTGCATACGTTGGTCAACAGCTTCCATTGTATCTAGGACATATAGTTGAGCAAACTTTCTTTGCTCCCCTTCCTCTGGATGTAAATGAGAAGTGCGATGGGAAATTTGTCCTTGTACTTTGAAACAGTAAGGACCATGTCCTGGTACATTAGCAGATAAGGTTGCATCCATAGATGCAAAGGATATGGCACTATTGTATGATCTTATGTTTATTTTGAATTTTTTGTAGTTGGGGAAAGAAGGCTCAGTCATAATGTTTTGTAAATATTGTGGTAATTGTTGTCTTTGTGGAATTCTTATCTTGCCTTTTTGACAGAAACTAACAAACTCGCCATCTCTGGGTCTTTCCTGTTGGAAATGATAAGCCCCACAAAACTGACAGACAATATTCATATCACCACAATTATGAACCTCTACTGCTAAAGATTTAAGTAAAGGACAATTGTGAGAAGATATATCAAATGTGAGTCGGTAAATCCTCATAAGAAAACTTATCTGATTGTTCATGAACATTTTCTAAATGGTTTTGTTTTTTAGTTGCCTTCTTGGACTTGGATGTTAGTTTGTCAGCTGATAGTCTTTTGCTTGCGAGTCTCTCGCATTCTTTTTGTCGTTGAATTTCCTTCTTCTCCGGCGTCTAATGCTCTGCCCATGTTTTTTGACATTCTCTAGTTTGACGTCTTTTCTTTTCCTGTTTCTTGTCACTATCTACCATATTAATCTGTAGCTAAAAGTAGTCCATTATTAATTTTGCGCCTGTTTTTTTGTAACTGCATTTTTTGTTATTTATTTAAATTTTGTATATGTTAACAGCATTGTTATTTTCTGTTTTGTGTGCAGCACTGTTGGCATTAGGGGTTAGGGTAGGCCCTTTTTCCCCCTTCCTATCCTGTTTTGCATGCGCCAATGTTGTCATTGGGGGTTTACGGTTATGGGGTTACACTTATATTGTTAGTTAGGTTGCAGTACGTGTTTCCACACAGGCAGACAGAAAACAGGATAGGTGCTTCCATTTTATATGTGTAAACAGCAGTACTTTTATATTATTTTTTGTTAACTTGTAATACTGTACATTTATTGTGTTTTCATAAACAAATGTCATCATATCCTGTTTTGTGTGCACCACTGTTATTATATGTTTAGGTTATGGGGTTAGGCTCAGAGGTTGGTGCACAGAAAAGCATATTTATTGTTCCATTTTATATGTGGTTAACAAAATTGGTAGCATTATCCTGTTTTGTGCGCACCACAGTTGGCCTTAGAGGTTTAGGTTATGGGGTTAGTGTTTGAGTTTGATGCACAGAAAACAGGATATATCCTTCTATTTTATATCTGTTAACAATATTTGTTGTAGTATCCTGTTTTGTGTGCACCACTATTGTCATTAGGGATTTTTTTTTTTTGTTGTGATGTTCTCTTTTGTGTGTGAGTGTTAACATTAGGGTTGTAGGTTATGGGGTTACGCTTAGAGGGTTAGTTATGTTGGAGTACATTTTGACATTGGCGCACACTAAACTGGATATATGTTTTTTTTTTTCTTGTTATACTGTACCTGTTCTGTAGAATTATTAGTTGTGTATAAATGACAGAGGGTCCCCTGCTGGCAATGTTCCTGCGACACTCTTTAGGCGGTGTGTGTTGGAAAAGATAAACAGAAATGCAAATGATGAAATATGTCACATATACCGCTATCAGTCTTGCGCCCCCGCTATCAGTCTCGCGCCCCCGCTATCAGTCTCGCGCCCCCGCTATCAGTCTCGCGCCCCGCTATCAGTCTCGCGCCCCGCTATCAGCCTTGCGCCCCGCTATCAGTCTCGCGCCCGCTATCAGTCTCGTGCCCCGCTATCAGTCTCTCAGTCTCTCTATCAGCCTTGCGCCCCGCTATCAGTCTCGCTCCCCGCTATCAGTCTCTCAGTCTCACTATCACTCTCACATTTCTCTATCAGTCTCGCGCCCCGCTATCAGTCTCGTGCCCCGCTATCAGTCTCTCAGTCTCTCTATCAGCCTTGCGCCCCGCTATCAGTCTCGCGCCCCGCTATTAGTCTCTCAGTCTCACTATCACTCTCACATTTCTCTATCAGTCTCGCGACCCGCTATCAGTCTCGCGACCCGCTATCAGTCTCGCGTCACGCTATCAGTCTCACAACTCTCTATCAGTCTCGCGCCCCGCTATCAGTCTCGCGTAACGCTATCAGTCTCGCGTCACGCTATCAGTCTCACAACTCTCTATCAGCCTCGCGCCCCGCTATCAGTCTCGCGCCCCGCTATCAGTCTCGCGCCCCGCTATCAGTCTCTCGCCCCGCTATCAGTCTCGCGTCACGCTATCAGTCTCGCGTCACGCTATCAGTCTCACAACTCTCTATCAGCCTCGCGCCCCGCTATCAGTCTCGCGCCCCGCTATCAGTCTCGAGTCACGCTATCAGTCTCGCGTCACGCTATCAGTCTTGCGTCACGCTATCAGTCTCACGTCACGCTATCAGTCTCACAACTCTCTATCAGCCTCGCGCCCCGCTATCAGTCTCGCGCCCCGCTATCAGTCTCGCGTCACGCTATCAGTCTCACGACTCTCTATCAGCCTCGCGCCCCGCTATCAGTCTCGCGACCCGCTATCAGCCTCGCGCCCCGCTATCAGTCTCGCGCCCCGCTATCAGTCTCGCGCCCCGCTATCAGTCTCGCGTCACGCTATCAGTCTCGCGTCACGCTATCAGTCTCACAACTCTCTATCAGCCTCGCGCACCGCTATCAGTCTCGCGACCCGCTATCAGTCTCACAACTCTCTATCAGTCTCGCGCCCCGCTATCAGTCTCGCGTCCCGCTATCAGTGTCACGCCCCGCTATCAGTCTCGCGTCACGCTATCAGTCTCACAACTCTCTATCAGCCTCGCACCCCGCTATCAGTCTCACTTCCTTGTCCCTCAAGGATTACGAATATAAGAAAACTTTAAGATGTTTGTCTTTTCTGGAAAGCTGAAGAAGAAAATCGAGATATCTGTAAAAAAAAAGACAGAAGAACAAGCTGTTCCGTTGTCCTGATGAAGTGTAAGGGGTTAAACATGTTTACAGTACTAGTGATTTATGGTCCTTTGCTTTTCATTAGAAGTCTGTATTTCTCCCCCAAGATCTTCGCTCCCAGCCACGTGACGCCACGAGGAGGCCGCTAATTGGTCAGTAACAAACAAAATATTTGTTGGGGTTTTGCCCAGTTTACATGATTATGATTGGCCACACGTACACATGCTCATACACAAAGACGCATACCGCACAAACACACGCGCTCACACACAGAGACACATACAGTGCCTTGCAAAAGTATTCACCCCCTTGGCATTTTTCGTGTTTTGTTGCCTCACAACCTGGCAGTAACGCGGAGTGTCTGAGGATTCGCATCATTTACAGAACACGCAACAACTTGGAAGGTGATTTTTTTTTATTTATTGTGAAACAAACAACAAATAGGACAAAATAACAGAACAAGTCCCTGTGCATAAGTATTCATCCCCTAAAGTCAATACTATGTAGCGCCAATCACAGCTCCAAGTGGCTTTGGATAAGTCTCTATGAGCTCGCCACATCTTACCACTGGGAATTTAGCACCATCCATCTTTCCCTCAACTCTGACCAGTTTCCCAGTCCCATCCCCACAGCATGATGCCACCGCCATGTGTCACTGTGGGGATGGTGCTCTTTGGGTGATGTGTTGGGTTTGCGCCAGACATAGCGTTTTCTTTGATGTCTCATCAGACCAGAGCACCTTCCTCCATACATTTTGGGAGTCTCCCACGTGCCATTTTGTTTTTTGCTGAAGTAATGGCTTTCTTCTGGCCCAACTCTATGGAGCGTACGGCTTATTGTCGTCCTATGTACAGATACTCCAGTCTCTGCTGTGGATCTCTGCAGCTCCTCCAGGGTTACCTTAGGTCTCTGTGCTGCCTCTCTGATTAATGCCCTCCTTGCCCGGTCCGTGAGTTTTGGTGGGCGGCCGTCTCTTGGCAGGTTTGCTGTTGTGCCATGTTCTTTCCATTTGGTTATGATAGATTTGATGGTGCTCCTGGGGATCATCAAAGATTTGGATATTTTTTTATAACCTAACCCTGACTTGTACTTCTCAACAACATTGTCCCTTACTTGTTTGTAGTGTTCCTTGGTCTTCATGGCAGGGTTTGGTTAGTGGTGCCTCTTGCTTAGGTGTTGCAGCCTCTGGGGCCTTTCAAAAAAGGTGTGTATATGTAATGACAGATCATGTGACACTTAGATTGCACACAGGTGGACATCATTTCACTAATTATGTGACTTCTAAAGGTAATTGGTTGCACCAGAGCTTTTTATGGGCTTCATAACAAAGGGGGGTGAATACATACGCACATGACCATTTTCTATTTTCTATTTCTAAAAAATAGTTTTATGTATATATTTTTCTCATTTCACTTCACCAACTTAGACTATTGTGTTCTGATCCACCACATAAAATTCAGATTAACAGAACATTGAACTTAAGGCTGTAATGTAACAAAATAGGTAAAAAGTCAGAGGGGTGAATACTTTTGCACGGCACTGTAGATGAAAGCCACCTGTACACACAGAGACACATACCACACGTACACACACGCTCACACACAGACACATACATACATGAAAGCCACACGTA
The DNA here is from genome assembly GCA_027410445.1 of Discoglossus pictus. Lineage (NCBI taxonomy): Eukaryota > Metazoa > Chordata > Amphibia > Anura > Alytidae > Discoglossus > Discoglossus pictus. The sequence continues at coordinate 566,225,447 of CM050163.1, read as the reverse complement.
CACACACGCTCACACACAGAGACACATACATACATGAAAGCCACACGTACACACACGCTCACACACAGAGACACATACATACATGAAAGACACACGTACACACACGCTCACACACAGAGACACATACATACATGAAAGCCACACGTACACACACACGCTCACACACAGAGACACATACATACATGAAAGCCACACGTACACACACGCTCACACACAGAGACACATACATACATGAAATCTACACGTACACACCCGCACACACAGAGACACATACATACATGAAAGACACACGTACGCACACGCTCACACACAGAGACACATACTTACATGAAAGACACACGTACGCACACGCTCACACACAGAGACACATACATACATGAAAGACACACGTACACACACGCTAACACACCGAGACACATACATACATGAAAGCCACACGTACGCACATGCTCACACACAGAGACACATACATACATGAAAGCCACACGTACGCACACGCTCACACACAGAGACACATACATACATGAAAGCCACACGTACACACACACGCTCACACACAGAGACACATACATACATGAAAGCCACACGTACACACACGCTCACACACAGAGACACATACATACATGAAAGCCACACGTACACACACGCTCACACACAGAGACACATGCATACATGAAAGCCACACGTACACACACGCTCACACACAGAGACACATACATACATGAAAGCCACACGTACACACACGCTCACACACAGAGACACATACATACATGAAAGCCACACGTACACACACGCTCACACACAGAGACACATACATACATGAAAGCCACACGTACACACACGCTCACACACAGAGACACATACATACATGAAAGCCACACGTACACACACACGCTCACACACAGAGACACATACATACATGAAAGACACACGTACGCACACGCTCACACACAGAGACACATACTTACATGAAAGACACACGTACGCACACGCTCACACACAGAGACACATACTTACATGAAAGACACACTGTAGCGGAACCCATCACTGTTTTACCCTGTTTTATGATTATTATGGTTAAAATATGATCCTACTATATGTATGTTGGTTGATGCTCTGCAGAATATTGTCCCAGACATTTGCAGCTACTTGGCATGGGAGATAATCCTGTTACAGCGACTCCGCATAAGATAAATGAAGTCTATTGTATACAGTGTTTTCATTCTCAGATAAGAACAAAGAAGTGTAATTGAATCAATGTCTGATTGTATCAAAGTTGCCAGGGAGGTGTGACCCACCTATTGTTCTCTCTATGTGTATTGTGTGCGGCCAAATATGGGCATGTGTATTGCCTGTGGGAAGAGATGGGTATAAATATTTCTGCAATAACAAAATAAAGTCAGTATTCATTTGACTCCCAAATTGTGTGTCGTCCAATATGGGAGGTCGGGGATGGTGAAACTGTAGTGCCTCTTGGGTATTTTACCGTATACCAGCGGAGATATTGGATACGTGTTCCAGCTCCGTTACATTTGGTGGCAAGTGTCGGAATTGTTCCCACGGTCAGAAGGACAGCTACAGGAGACACCATTCCGTGGAGTACAAATTGAGGGCAACGCTAGTATCCGTACAGCGCCCCTGGCTACAGCAGGATGGAACCGGCTAGTTTTCAGACAGCGTTCCATCATGAGGAGGAGGAGGCGGCCGCGGACTACAGGGATGCAGACAGAAAGGAACTCATGGTTACAGTACCTCTTATTGCCCCACAGACTGCTTTGGAGTTCTCTTTGAAACTCAGACTGGCCTTTTTCCCAGGTACGCTTAGCATGAAAACCTTGGAATGGTTAATGACAGATGTCCACAAATCCATAATGGAAAAGCAGCGGGCACGGGAGCGGTCCATCTTGGGAGCTGCTAACCCACCTCCCACCATTACCCCCCCCCCCAGCACTGCGTCCGGGTGGTGGGAACTACCAAACCCCTCCACGGTACATTAGGTGCCACACGTGTAACCAGCAGGGTCACATGCAGAGAGACTGTCCCAGAAACAGAAACCGCTCCACGTGGAATACTCCAACTAATTCTCCCCCCCAGCGGCAGTGTGTACCCCAGGGAGCTGAAGGTGTCGTCCTTCCTCCCCAGCGACAGTGTATACCCCAGGGAGCTGAAGGTGTCGTCCTTCCTCCCCAGCAGCAGTGTGTACCCCAGGGGGCCGAAGGTGTCGTCCTTCCCCCCCAGCGGCAGTGTGTACCCCAGGGAGCCGAAGGTGTCGTCCTTCCTCCCCAGCGGCAGTGTGTTCCCCAGGGAGCCGAAGGTGTCGTCCTTCCTCCCCAGCGGCAGTGTGTACCCCAGGGAGCAGAAGGGGCCGTCCTTTCCCCCCAGCGGCAGTGTGAACCCCAGGGGGCAGAAGGTGTCGTCCTTCCCCCTCAGCGGCAGTGTGAACCCCAGGGGGCAGAAGGTGTCGTCCTTCCCACCCAGCGGCAGTGTGTACCCCAGGGAGCAGAAGGTGTCGACCTTCCTCCACAGCGGCAGTGGGTACCCCAGGGGGCCAAAGGTGTCGTCCTTCCCCCCCAGCGACAGTTTACCCTAACCAGGGGAGACACCAATCTCCCAGACGGCGCAGATGGGACCGTGGTCTCTGCGCCCGCAGCCTGTCCAGATCCCCAACTACCCTCACTGGGACAACTGGAGGAGGGGGTAAGTACAAATTCCCCTCCCCAGCTAACTTCTAATGTGGCCCCAGGGTTAACAGAGGAAATGTTAACCCCCACTGACCCCCACGTTTCCCTGGCTACTGAGCCGGAATATGTCCCAGGTACCCCAGCAGAAGAGCTGACAGTGGGGCAGAGTGCAGTCGGCCTCTGCCCTCCCTTTGTCCCTTGTACAGAGCAGGAGGTCCTGCAGGTTATACCAGCAGAAGAGCTGGCATCAGGGCAGAGTGCCGCTGGCCTCTGCCCCTCAAGTTCCCTCAGCGTGTTGCCCCATCACCACAGGGAAATATCCAGGTGCCTGGTTAGACTTCCCCCCAAAGGGGAGATGTGTGACGAAGTGCCCTTCGCCACTTTGGCTTTGAGAGGACTGTTTGCCAGCCTCCTGCCCTGCGACTATGGCCCTGGTACATATTGCCCTTTGGAACCAGTGTTCGGCCATACCAGAGTGTATGTCACTCATTCTGGCCCTTTACATACAGGGGGGTCATTCTGTGCTTGCCCTGTGGGAGCGGTGATACCCCAGATGGCTATGCCATGAAGCCCATTCATGTGATGAAAGACTATGGGAGAGACTTTGGCTGCTTGGCAATTGAACTGTGTGAAGAGGATCTGAGCGCTATTCGGTAGTCTTGTGCGCTCAGATCCCAGCTATCTGGGGATATGGGAAATGTGAGTAGATGTGAATTGCGGTGATGCTGATGGGTTGTCAAGCTGGAGAGTTGACCAACAGATACTTTTGTCCGGACATCCCCAGGCCGATCCGTTGGGATCAGACCGTGTATGCCGGCTTATAGTCACGGGGGAGGTGTGTAGCGGAACCCATCACTGTTTTACCCTGTTTTATGATTATTATGGTTAAATATGATCCTACTATATGTATGTTGGTTGATGCTCTGCAGAATATTGTCCCAGACATTTGCAGCTACTTGGCATGGGAGATAATCCTGTTACAGCGACTCCGCATAAGATAAAGGAAGTCTATTGTATACAGTGTTTTCATTCTCAGATAAGAACAAAGAAGTGTAATTGAATCAATGTCTGATTGTATCAAAGTTGCCAGGGAGCCCCCTATTGTTCTCTTTATGGGTATTGTGCGGCCAAATATGGGCATGTGTATTGCCTGTGGGAAGAGATGGGTATAAATATTTCTGCAATAACAAAATAAAGTCAGTATTCATTTGACTCCCAAATTGTGTGTCGTCCAATATGGGAGGTCGGGGATGGTGAAACTGTAGTGCCTCTTGGGTATTTTACCGTATACCAGCGGAGATATTGGATACGTGTTCCAGCTCCGTTACACACACGTACGCACACGCTCACACACAGAGACACATACTTACATGAAAGACACACGTACGCACACGCTCACACACAGAGACACATACATACATGAAAGCCACACGTACACACACGCTCACACACAGAGACACATACTTACATGAAAGCCACACGTACGCACACGCTCACACACAGAGACACATACATACATGAAAGACACACGTACACACGCTCCCACAGAGAGACACATACATACATGAAAGACACACGTACGCCGCACACGCTCACACACAGAGACACATACATACATGAAAGACACACGTACGCACACGCTCACACACAGAGACACATACATACATGAAAGACACACGTACGCACACGCTCACACACAGAGACACATACATACATGAAAGACACACGTACACACGCTCCCACAGAGAGACACATACATACATGAAAGACACACGTACGCCGCACATGCTCACACACAGAGACACATACTTACATGAAAGACACACGTACGCACATGCTCACACACAGAGACACATACATACATGAAAGACACACGTACACACACGCTCACACACAGAGACACATACATACATGAAAGACACACGTACGCACACGCTCACACACAGAGACACATACATACATGAAAGACACACGTACGCACACGCTCACACACAGAGACACATACATACATGAAAGACACACGTACGCACACGCTCACACACAGAGACACATACATACATGAAAGACACACGTACGCACACGCTCACACACAGAGACACATACATACATGAAAGACACACGTACGCTCACGCTCACACACAGAGACACATACATACATGAAAGACACACGTACGCACACGCTCACACACAGAGACACATACATATATTTTTTTTATCTCAGGTTTTTGTTCATATTTTTTCTTGGGGGCCGGCCCCTCCTGGTCCCCCACCCAGCCCCCTCAGTTTCTGCACTACTGTGCCTCCCTTGCCAGGGCGAAGAGGGGGACCCACCCGGGGAAAATTGGGAAAAAATTTGTATAAAAAAATAAATACATTTTGACAGCAGAGGAGGGTCCCCATACATTGCGCCGGGGGGGCACAGGGTCCCGAAACATTGCGCCGGGGGGCACAGGGTCCCGATACATTGCGCCGGGGGGGCACAGGGTCCCGATACATTGCGCCGGGGGGGCACAGGGTCCCGATACATTGCACCGGGGGGGCACAGGGTCCCGATACATTGCACCGGGGGGCACAGGGTCCCGATACATTGCACCGGGGGGCACAGGATACATTGCACCGGGGGCACCGGCGGTACTACACACACAATATGAGTCTGACATGAGAATCTCCTCTTCTCGGGTTGTACAATATGGAGCTCACCCGCACTTAGTACTCCATGACACACCTGACTTCTCTGCGGCTCCATGACTGATGTCCGGATGTAAATAGCTGGCGTGCTGAGATGAGCTTAAAGTCACAACCTGCAGATTGCTCCTAAAAGCACCAGTAGGAGATTAAGGGGTGTACTGAGCCCCACAAATCTGAGTTGTGACATATTGGTTGGCAGCGGTAACCCGCAGCAGGATGGCTACCTACAAGGACATGATGGAGGAGCTAAGACTAGAGGATGAACACTGCAGAGGTGAGGACGAACTGGAGGCAGGTGATAATGTTGTGCAGGTCACCCCAGCCCCCGTTCCTGGCCCCAGGTTATCTGCAGCCAAGGAGGACAATGTGTCCAGGCGGTTCCAGGGGCGGAGGGCGGTTCCAGGTGCCCCTCCCACCCCAGATTAAATTTATAGAACCATGAAATCACCTGACTCTCCGGTTACATTTCTCACCACTAGGGGTCAGACAACATATTACATACTAGAGCCTATCATCTCGGAGATCCTTCCACCTTATTATAATCTTTCTAACTTTCACTTCCTTCCTTTCTTACCCTTCTTCTTCCTTATCTGTTACTCTTCCCCTTTCATTCCGTTTATATTGTAAGTAGAGAGTTTCTAGTCTTGTAGGGTGCTTTGGAAAAAAGCACTTTCTCCAAAGATAACTCAAAACAGGGCCCTTCTTCTTCTGATTTTGTTGTATTTTCCATGTTCTTATCCCCTGTATAGTGCTACGGAATATGTTGGCGCAATACAAATAAAAGTTAATAATAATACTGCTCTTCCCCAGTTCCTTTGGAACTTGTATCTCAAGTGGAGGCAGAAACCTCCTGAAGGCTGACAGGAGACAGAGAGGAGGAGAGGCAGGTGACAAGGGAGGCAAGGGACCGTCGGGCAATGGCCCTTCAAAAGCAATGGATGGCATTCCTGGGATTGTGGCAGAGCCATCAGGCTGGCTAGAGGAACTGGCATAGAAGGAGATTGAGAAGCAATATTATGCTTGGATGTGGTCTGTTGGTGCCCTTGTAGAGGATCCCTATTTTTGATTGGAGCTAATGGATGGCCAGGGTAGATGGCAGCGTGCACGATAATAGTGGACCCGTTCTTGACCTTTCTGTATCACTAGGCGAAGGAGCCTAACCCTGACTGCTTCAGAGAATGGGGGAGAGTCACCTCGAAAATATAAAGTACTCCAACCCTCCAGACTAACCAAGACAGTATAACAAAATGGCGGGCTGTCTATGCATAGCAGATGAGCCTTCACCAGGGATCCCAAGACTTGGTATGCCCAGACGTGTTACTGTATGCCCACAGGTGGTGGTGAGGGGTGCGCTCTCGGGGGATCCACACCTCGGGGGCTCTCTCAAGTGGGCCCATACAGGGTTCAGGACACGCAAATAGGGTGACGCATGCAGATTAGTGCTCCATACACAGGGTTAACGCTCACCCACAAGGCTAACACTTTCCCAGGTGGGGCACGCGCAGGATTACCGTTTCCCCACACTCAGCTCTTCCACTTTCCTAAGTTAGGTACACACTGGGTTAATGCTGCCCAGGTGGGGCACACGCAGGGTTAAGGCGGGTATTTTTAGCCCTCTGAGCCCCCTTTGTGCTGTCGGCGGCTCCAGGTTATTATTAGGCAGAGGCCGCTGAGCAAATCCTTCCATGAGTAACGTGAGCCGGGCAGGGGGCTCCTCCTGGTGGGCAGAGGGGGTACTGCAGGTGTACATGTGAGGGACAGGAGATAATTACAGGCAATGAGCTAACGTGCACAGAGACCCCCTTGTGTACCAGCAAGTGCCACGCCCAGTCTGGGGAATGTTACCAGACCATGGGCAGGAAGGCACATCTGTGTTACATGTGTGCATATCATTCATGTCAGTATATCACATGTGTGCGTCACTGCACGTGTCTCCATGTGTATGTGAGTGTGTGTACATGTATATATGTGTATATAGATGTGTGTGTGTATCAGTGCACATGTGTCCGTGTGTGTATATATGTATGTGTATGTTCATATATGTATGAATGTGTGTATGTATGGGTATATGTGTATATGTGTGTGTCAGTGTATATGTGTGTGTGTGTCAGTGTGTATGTGTGTGTCAGTGTGTATGTGTGTGTCAGTGTGTATGTGTGTGTCAGTGTGTATGTGTGTGTCAGTGTGTATGTGTGTGTCAGTGTATGTGTGTGTGTCAGTGTGTATATGTGTATGTGTGTGTCAGTGTGTATGTGTGTGTGTCAGTGTGTATGTGTGTGTCAGTGTGTGTATGTGTGTGTCAGTGTGTATATGTGTGTGTCAGTGTGTATATGTGTGTGTCAGTGTGTATATGTGTATGTGTGTGTGTCAGTGTGTATGTGTGTGTGTCAGTGTGTATGTGTGTATGTGTGTGTGTCAGTGTGTATGTGTGTGTGTCAGTGTATATGTGTGTGTCAGTGTGTATGTGTATGTATATGTGTGTGTATGTATATGTGTGTGTATGTATATGTGTGTGTATGTATATGTGTGTGTCAGTGTGTATGTGTGTGTCAGTGTATATGTGTGTGTGTGTCAGTGTATGTGTGTGTGTGTCAGTGTATGTGTGTGTGTCAGTGTATATGTGTGTGTGTCAGTGTATATGTGTGTGTGTCCGTGTATATGTGTGTGTCAGTGTATATGTGTGTGTGTGTCAGTGTATATGTGTGTGTGTCAGTGTATATGTGTGTGTGTCAGTGTATGTGTGTGTGTCAGTGTATATGTGTGTGTGTCAGTGTATATGTGTGTGTGTCAGTGTGTATGTGTGTGTCAGTGTGTATGTGTGTGTCAGTGTGTATATGTATATGTGTATGTTTGTGTCAGTGTATATGTGTGTGTGTCAGTGTGTATGTGTGTGTCAGTGTGTATGTGTGTGTCAGTGTGTATGTGTGTGTCAGTGTGTATATGTGTATGTTTGTGTCAGTGTATATGTATGTGTGTGTGTCAGTGTATGTGTGTGTATATGTGTATGTGTGTGTCAGTGTATGTGTGTGTATATGTGTATGTGTGTGTATATGTATGTGTGTGTGTCAGTGTGTCAGTGTATGTGTGTGTATATGTGTATGTGTGTGTCAGTGTGTATGTGTGTGTCAGTGTGTATGTGTGTGTCAGTGTATATGTGTGTGTCAGTGTATATGTGTGTGTCAGTGTATATGTGTGTGTCAGTGTGTATGTGTGTGTCAGTGTATGTGTGTGTGTCAGTGTATGTGTGTGTGTCAGTGTATGTGTGTGTGTCAGTGTGTATGTTTGTGTCAGTGTGTGTGTCAGTGTATATGTGTGTGTCAGTGTATATGTGTGTGTCAGTGTATATGTGTGTGTCAGTGTATATGTGTGTGTCAGTGTATATGTGTGTGTCAGTGTGTATGTGTGTGTGTCAGTGTGTGTCAGTGTATATGTGTGTGTCAGTGTATATGTGTGTGTCAGTGTATATGTATATGTGTGTGTTAGTGTATATGTGTGTGTCAGTGTATGTATGTGTCAGTGTATATGTATGTGTGTGTATATGTGTATGTGTATGTGTGTGTCAGTGTGTGTGTCAGTGTATGTGTGTGTCAGTGTATATGTATGTGTGTGTCAGTGTGTGTGTCAGTGTATGTGTGTGTCAGTGTATATGTGTATGTGTGTGTCAGTGTATGTGTGTGTATATGTGTATGTGTGTGTCAGTGTATATGTGTGTGTCAGTGTATATGTGTGTGTCAGTGTGTATGTGTGTGTCAGTGTATGTGTGTGTGTCAGTGTGTATGTGTGTGTCAGTGTGTATGTGTGTGTATGTGTGTGTCAGTGTATATGTATGTGTGTGTCAGTGTATATGTGTGTGTCAGTGTGTCAGTGTATGTGTGTGTATATGTGTATGTGTGTGTCAGTGTGTATGTGTGTGTCAGTGTATATGTGTGTGTCAGTGTGTATGTGTGTGTCAGTGTATATGTGTGTGTCAGTGTGTATGTGTATGTGTGTGTCAGTGTGTGTCAGTGTGTATGTGTATGTGTGTGTCAGTGTGTGTCAGTGTATATGTGTGTGTCAGTGTATATGTGTGTGTCAGTGTGTATGTGTATGTGTGTGTCAGTGTGTGTCAGTGTGTATGTGTATGTGTGTGTCAGTGTGTGTCAGTGTATATGTGTGTGTCAGTGTATATGTGTGTGTCAGTGTATATGTGTGTGTCAGTGTGTATGTGTGTGTCAGTGTGTATGTGTGTGTCAGTGTGTATGTGTGTGTCAGTGTGTATGTATATGTGTGTGTCAGTGTATATGTGTGTGTGTCAATGTATATGTGTGTGTCAGTGTATATGTGTGTGTCAGTGTGTATGTATATGTGTGTGTTAGTGTATATGTATATGTGTGTGTTAGTGTATATGTGTGTGTCAGTGTATATGTATATGTGTGTGTCAGTGTGTATGTGTGTGTCAGTGTATATGTGTGTGTCAGTGTGTATGTGTGTGTCAGTGTATATGTGTGTGTCAGTGTATATGTGTATGTGTGTGTCAGTGTATATGTGTGTGTCAGTGTGTATGTGTATGTGTGTGTCAGTGTGTGTCAGTGTATATGTGTGTGTCAGTGTGTATGTATATGTGTGTGTCAGTGTATATGTGTGTGTCAGTGTATATGTGTGTGTCAGTGTATATGTATATGTGTGTGTCAGTGTATATGTATATGTGTGTGTCAGTGTGTATGTATATGTGTGTGTCAGTGTGTATGTATATGTGTGTGTCAGTGTATATGTGTGTGTCAGTGTATATGTGTGTCAGTGTGTGTATGTGTGTGTCAGTGTATATGTGTATGTCAGTGTATCAGTGTATATGTATATGTGTGTGTCAGTGTGTATGTGTGTGTCAGTGCGTATGTGTGTGTCAGTGTATATGTATGTGTCAGTGTGTATGTGTGTGTCAGTGTATATGTATGTGTGTGTCAGTGTATATGTGTGTGTGTGTCAGTGTATATGTGTGTGTCAGTGTGTATGTGTGTGTCAGTGTATATGTATGTGTGTGTCAGTGCATATGTGTGTGTCAGTGTGTATGTGTGTGTCAGTGTATATGTATGTGTGTGTCAGTGTGTATGTGTGTGTCAGTGCGTATGTGTGTGTCAGTGTATGTATGTGTCAGTGTATATGTATGTGTGTGTCAGTGTATGTGTGTGTATATGTGTGTGTGTGTGTGTCAGTGTATGTGTGTGTCAGTGTATATGTATGTGTGTGTCAGTGTATGTGTGTGTATATGTGTATGTGTGTGTCAGTGTATATGTATGTGTGTGTCAGTGTGTGTGTCAGTGTATGTGTGTGTCAGTGTATATGTATGTGTGTGTATATGTGTATGTGTATGTGTGTGTCAGTGTGTGTGTCAGTGTATGTGTGTGTCAGTGTATGTATGTGTCAGTGTATATGTATGTGTGTGTATATGTGTATGTGTATGTGTGTGTCAGTGTGTGTGTCAGTGTATGTGTGTGTCAGTGTATATGTGTATGTGTGTGTCAGTGTATGTGTGTGTATATGTGTATGTGTGTGTCAGTGTGTATGTGTGTGTCAGTGTATATGTGTGTGTCAGTGTATATGTGTGTGTCAGTGTGTATGTGTGTGTCAGTGTATGTGTGTGTGTCAGTGTGTATGTGTGTGTCAGTGTGTATGTGTGTGTCAGTGTGTATGTGTGTGTATGTGTGTGTCAGTGTATATGTATGTGTGTGTCAGTGTATATGTGTGTGTCAGTGTGTCAGTGTATGTGTGTGTATATGTGTATGTGTGTGTCAGTGTGTATGTGTGTGTCAGTGTATATGTGTGTGTCAGTGTGTATGTGTATGTGTGTGTCAGTGTGTGTCAGTGTATATGTGTGTGTCAGTGTATATGTGTGTGTCAGTGTATATGTGTGTGTCAGTGTGTATGTGTGTGTCAGTGTGTATGTGTGTGTCAGTGTATATGTGTGTGTCAGTGTGTATGTATATGTGTGTGTCAGTGTATATGTGTGTGTGTCAATGTATATGTGTGTGTCAGTGTATATGTGTATGTGTGTGTCAGTGTGTATGTATATGTGTGTGTTAGTGTATATGTGTGTGTCAGTGTATATGTATATGTGTGTGTCAGTGTATATGTGTGTGTCAGTGTGTATGTGTGTGTCAGTGTATATGTGTGTGTCAGTGTGTATGTGTGTGTCAGTGTATATGTGTGTGTCAGTGTGTATGTGTATATGTGTGTGTCAGTGTGTATGTGTATGTGTGTGTCAGTGTGTGTCAGTGTATATGTGTGTGTCAGTGTGTATGTATATGTGTGTGTCAGTGTATATGTGTGTGTCAGTGTATATGTATATGTGTGTGTCAGTGTATATGTGTGTGTCAGTGTGTATGTATATGTGTGTGTCAGTGTATATGTATATGTGTGTGTCAGTGTATATGTGTGTCAGTGTATATGTATATCTGTGTGTCAGTGTGTGTATGTGTGTGTCAGTGTATATGTGTATGTCAGTGTATCAGTGTATATGTATATGTGTGTGTCAGTGTGTATGTGTGTGTCAGTGCGTATGTGTGTGTCAGTGTGTATGTATGTGTCAGTGTGTATGTATGTGTCAGTGTGTATGTGTGTGTCAGTGTATATGTATGTGTGTGTCAGTGTATATGTGTGTGTGTGTCAGTGTATATGTGTGTGTCAGTGTGTATGTGTGTGTCAGTGCATATGTGTGTGTCAGTGTGTATGTGTGTGTCAGTGTATATGTATGTGTGTGTCAGTGTGTATGTGTGTGTCAGTGCGTATGTGTGTGTCAGTGTATGTATGTGTCAGTGTATATGTATGTGTGTGTCAGTGTATGTGTGTGTATATGTGTGTGTGTGTGTGTCAGTGTATGTGTGTGTCAGTGTATATGTATGTGTGTGTCAGTGTGTGTGTCAGTGTATGTGTGTGTCAGTGTATATGTATGTGTGTGTCAGTGTATATGTGTATGTGTGTGTCAGTGTGTCAGTGTATGTGTGTGTCAGTGTGTATGTGTGTGTCAGTGTGTATGTGTGTGTCAGTGTGTATGTGTGTGTCAGCGTATATGTATATGTGTGTCAGTGTGTATGTGTGTCAGTGTGATGTGTGTGTCAGTGTATATGTATATGTGTGTGTCAGTGTGTATGTATATATGTGTGTCAGTGTATATGTGTGTGTCAGTGTATATGTGTATGTGTGTGTCAGTGTGTATGTATATGTGTGTGTTAGTGTATATGTGTGTGTCAGTGTATATGTATATGTGTGTGTCAGTGTATATGTGTGTGTCAGTGTGTATGTATATGTGTGTGTCAGTGTATATGTGTGTGTCAGTGTATATGTGTATGTGTGTGTCAGTGTGTATGTATATGTGTGTGTTAGTGTATATGTGTGTGTCAGTGTATATGTATATGTGTGTGTCAGTGTGTATGTATATGTGTGTGTTAGTGTATATGTGTGTGTCAGTGTATATGTATATGTGTGTGTCAGTGTATATGTGTGTGTCAGTGTGTATGTATATGTGTGTGTCAGTGTATATGTGTGTGTCAGTGTATATGTGTGTCAGTGTATATGTATATCTGTGTGTCAGTGTGTGTATGTGTGTGTCAGTGTATGTGTGTATGTCAGTGTATATGTGTATGTCAGTGTATCAGTGTATATGTATATGTGTGTGTCAGTGTGTATGTGTGTGTCAGTGCGTATGTGTGTGTCAGTGTATATGCCTATGTGTGTGTGTCAGTGTATATGTATGTGTGTGTCAGTGCATATGTGTGTGTCAGTGTATATGTATGTGTGTGTCAGTGTGTATGTGTGTGTCAGTGTGTATGTGTGTGTCAGTGTATATGTATGTGTGTGTCAGTGCATATGTGTGTGTCAGTGTGTATGTGTGTGTCAGTGTATATGTATGTGTGTGTCAGTGTGTATGTGTGTGTCAGTGTGTATGTGTGTGTCAGTGTGTATGTGTGTGTCAGTGCGTATGTGTGTGTCAGTGTATATGCCTATGTGTGTGTGTCAGTGCGTATGTGTGTGTCAGTGTATATGCCTATGTGTGTGTGTCAGTGTATATGTATGTGTGTGTCAGTGCTATGACGAAGTGCCCTTCGCCACTTTGTCTTGGAGAGGACTGTTTGCCAGCCTCCTGCCCTGCGACTATGGCCCTGGTACATATTGACCTTCAAACACAGTATTCGGCCATACCAGAGTGTATGTCCCTCATTCTGGCCCTTTACATACAGGGGGGTCATTCGGTACTTGCCCTGTGGGAGCGGTGATACCCCAGATAACTATGCCATGGAGCCCATTCATATAATGAAAGACTATGGGAAAGACTTTAGTTACATGGCCATTGAACTGTGTGAAGAGGATCTGAGCGCGATTCGGTAGTTTTGTGCGCTCAGATCCCAGCTATCTGGGAATATGTGAAATGTGAGTCAATGTGAATTGCAGTAATGCTGATGGGTTGTCAAACTAGAGAATTGACCAACAAATACTTTTGTCTGGACATCCCCAGGCCGATCCGTTGGGATCAGACCGTGTATGCCGGCTTATGGTCACGGGGGAGGTGTGTATAAAGTGTTTTCATTCTCAAACATAAGAACAAAGAAGGATGATCTAATCCATGTCTGATTGTATCAAAGTTGCCAGGTAGCCTCAGGGAGGTGTGACCCACCTATTGTCCCTATATGTGTATTGTGTGGCCAACTATGGGGGATATGTGAAATGTCTGTGTGTTATGTGTAAAAGATACTTTTACTAACTTTTGAACCCCTGGTCTGATACATGCCATTTTTTTATATGTTGTTCCACAATTTATGTTGTTCATAAAAATGTAAGATTTATTTATGTACTATGTAAAATCATAAAGTTATAAAAATGTATAAAAATGTGTAAGTTTTAGCTGGGAGATAATTGAGTTTATTACTGTATCTACTCAATTATCTCCCAAGCAGGAGGGGAGGGAAACTGTGGGCGTTACTATTGTGTTATTGGTTGTTTATACCTTCCCCTGGGCGTGTTCTGTTTACCTGACTGTAATAAAAACCAGGCTGGGTGTGCCAGCAAGAGAGTTCTACTTGACCCTTCAAAACGTAGCCTTGTCTCGTTCTTGGAGGGGATTGCTATATCATACTGGGGATTGCTATGCTTTGCATACTCCTTGGAGCTTTAAACGACTGAACCCTTGTTCCTGATGTACTCTCCTTGGAGGAGAGGTCTTCCCCACACGATCCTGGATGCTGGAGATTCATACAGGGTGGAAGGAAGACGGCGTGGCTCCAGTTAAGCTACGGCGGTTGTGGAGTCTGTGGTGGTTGTGGTGTCCGGTGCGGTGCTTGTAGTCCTCGGCGCAAACTAGGACGCGTCCATCAACGGAGGTACCCGGTCGGGGTGCCAGGAGATCCGTTACATTGGCTGGCAGTGGTGGGATGGCGTCCTAGTGAGAGGAAAAGCAGCCCGGAGACACCGGTAACGTTTGGAGTTACAAATTGACGGCAACGCTAGTATCCGTACAGCGCCCCTGGCTACAGCTGGATGGAACCGGCTAGTTTTCGGACAGCGTTCCATTATGAGGAGGAGGAGGCGGCCGCGGACTACAGGGATGCAGACAGAAAGGAACTCTGGTATGATGCCCTGGAAGATGCCCAATGGCGGCGAGGTGAGAGTCTCCCCAGTGATGAGCAGCGGCTACAGAAGCGTGTAAAGATGCGGATGTATCTATTGGGAGAGCAGCCCCTGGATGAGTGGGTGACAAGACTAGAGACCCTGGTATGGCGAGAGATCTGGCTAGACAACGCATACCAGACCCTTTGGTGGCATACCGTTCGACTTACCACTGGACGTCCGAACACGACTTACCGGAGGGGAAGGATTATGATGGCCCGGGTTTATTATGGGATGCCTTGGAGGACGACATTGATCTTGGCAGCACGGAGGGGTCTAGGTTTTGGGACATCTACGACTACCGGATGGGCATGTATGTCTGGGTTGACGAAGGCGAGGTGAGCAAAGACATGACCCACCTGGTAACGAGAGAGTGGGAGCTGGAGCAGGACTACCAACACCTGCTCAGCTTCGTGCAGCCCCAACCTACTCGACAAGCAGAACCAGACCTCATTGACTGGTCCAGGGATGACCTCCAGATGGCAGGTAGAGATGGGACCAAGGTCACTCTACCGGCCCTACAGGGGGCAGAAGGTGTCATCCTTCCCCCCCCAGCGGCAGTGTAAACCCCAGGGGGCAGAAGGTGTCGCCCTTCCCCCCCAGCGGCAGTGTGAACCACAGGGCGCAGAAGGTGTCGTCCTTCCCCCCCAGCAGCAGTGTGAACCCCAGGGGGCAGAAGGTGTCGTCCTTCCCCCCAGCGGCAGTGTGAACTCCAGGGGGCAGAAGGTGTCATCCTACCCCCCAGCGGCAGTTTGAACCACAGGGGGCAGAAGGTGTCGTCCTTCCTCCCCAGCGACAGTTTACCCTAACAAGGGGAGACACCAATCTCCCAGATACTTTTACTAACGTTTGAAACCCTGGTCTGATTCATGCCATTTTTTAATATGTTGTTCCACAATTTATGTTGTTCATAAAAATGTAAGATTTATTTATGTACTATGTAAAATCATAAAGTTATAAAAATGTATAAAAAGGTGTAAGTTTTATCTGGGAGATAATTAAGTAGATACAGTAATAAAAACTCAATTATCTCCCAAGCAGAGGGGAGGGAAACTGTGGGCGTTACTATTGTGTTATTGATTGTTCTATACCTCCCCCCTGGGTGTGTTCTGTTTGTACCTGACTGTAATAAAAACCAGGCTGGGTGTGCCAGCAAGAGAGTTCTACTTGACCCTTCAAAACGTAGCCTCGTCTCGTTCTTGGAGGGGATTGCTATATCACACTGGGAATTGCTATGCTTTGCATACTCCCTTGAGCTTTAACTACTGAACCCTTGTTCCTGATGTACTCTCCTTGGAGGAGAGGTCTTCCCCACACGATCCTGGATGCTGGAGATTCATACAGGGTGGAAGGAAGACGGCGCGGCTCCAGCTAAGCTACGGCGGTTGTGGAGTCTGTGGTGGTTGTGGTGTCCGGTGCGGTGCTTGTAGTCCTCGGCGCAAACTAGGACGCGTCCATCAACGGAGGTACCCGATCGGGGTGCCAGGAGATCCGTTACAGACTAGTCTTGAGATGCCCTCTTATTAGTTAGGGATTATTAGTGAGGGTCCAGTCTGGAGGGTCAGTGCCTGGGGGATGAGTCTTGAGATGCTCTCTTATTAGTCAGGGATTTTTAGTGAGGGTCCAGTCTGGAGGGTCAGTGCTCATGGGACTAGTCTTCAGATGCTCTCTTATTAGTCGGGATTATTAGTGAGGGTCCAGTCTGGAGGGTCAGTGCCTGGGGACTAGTCTTGAGACGCTCTCTTATTAGTCAGGGATCATTAGTGAGGGTCCAGTCTGGAGGGTCAGTGCTCAGGGGACTAGTCTTGAGATGCTCTCTTATTAGTCAGGGATTTTTAGTGAGGGTCCAGTCTGGAGGGTCAGTGCTCATGGGACTAGTCTTCAGATGCTCTCTTATTAGTCGGGATTATTAGTGAGGGTCCAGTCTGGAGGGTCAGTGCCTGGGGACTAGTCTTGAGATGCTCTCTTATTAGTCAGGGATTATTAGTGAGTGTCTAGTCTGGAGGGTCAGTTCTCAGGGGACGAGTCTTGAGATGCTCTCTAATTAGTTACGGATTATTAGGGAGGGTCCAGTCTGGTGGGTCAGTGCTCAGGGGACGAGTCTTGAGATGCTCTCTTATTAGTCAGGGATTATTAGTGAGGTTCCAGTCTGGAGGGTCAGTGCCTGGGGACTAGTCTTGAGATGCTCTCTAATTAGTCAGGGATTATTAGTGAGGGTCCAGTCTGGAGGGTCAGTGCCTGGGGACTAGTCTTGAGACGCTCTCTTATTAGTCAGGGATCATTAGTGAGGGTCCAGTCTGGAGGGTCAGTGCCTGGGGATTAGTCTTAAGATGCTCTCTTATTAGTCAGGGATTATTAGTGAGGGTCCAGTCTGGAGGGTCAGTGCCTGGGGACTAGTCTTGAGACGCTCTCTTATTAGTCAGGGATCATTAGTGAGGGTCCAGTCTGGAGGGTCAGTGCTCAGGGGACTAGTCTTGAGATGCTCTCTTATTAATCCGGGATTATTAGTGAGGTCCAGTCTGGAGGGTCAGTGCATGGGGACTAGTCTTAAGATGCTCTCTTATTAGTCAGGGATTATTAGTGAGGGTCCAGTCTGGAGGGTCAGTGTCTGGGGACTAGTCTTGAGATGCTCTCTTATTAGTCGGGATTATTAGTGAGGGTCCAGTCTGGAGGGTCAGTGCCTGGGGATTAGTCTTAAGATGCTCTCTTATTAGTCAGGGATTATTAGTGAGGGTCCAGTCTGGAGGGTCAGTGCTCAGGGGACGAGTCTTGAGATGCTCTCTTACTACTCATGTCCAGTTTTGTTGGAAAGAATATATGGTACGGGTTTAGAATCCAGGTTCTGTTCCAGTCTTTTGGGTCATGACTCTGGTTCATAGTTCTCACCCAAAAGACTGAATAAGTGATTTGGCTGAAGAATAAAGGTCCACTATTTGGGCTTGGACTTGGGGTTCAGTCTTGAGAATCTATGCTCTTTGTCCAGCTTTTTGGGCCTTTGTGGCCTTGAGATCAAGACTTGGGTCAACCTCTGGATGTTCTTCTGTAATAGATCTGGAGAAATACAAGTTTAGTTGTGACAGTCATGGTCCTATCAATGGTGGTCAGGGTAGAGATGGACATAAAGATAAAGGAAAGGAGTATTAAGGTGGAGCAGGTGGTCAATACATAAGAATGGGTCATGGATGGATCAACATCTGCTACATGGCAAGGAACATGGAGGAGATCCTTTGGGACATTGGGTCCTCACGGCTTACACTAGGACGGTAACGGGAATTAGCGAGTTATACATCAAAGGGAAGGCGCTATATGTGGTACCTGGGATTATGTGTCCGGTCATAAGAAAGTCATGGTCTACTGAACCAGCACCAGGATGGACACCAGCGTCGGGCGATATGACATCACTCACTGACTCTGCAACACTAAACGGTTCTGGTCACCAACATCTCGGATACAAAGAGTTAGGAGCCAGATGTGGTGAAAGAAAATAAAGTGCGCGGTGCGTCGGCGATCTCCGGGGACGCGTCATCTGTATCTAAGTGGCAGATACCAACATAGACCAGCAAGCCCCTCCACAGCTGCACTCTACATGCATGCTACCCCGGAGTCTGTCACCTCTCTGCTATCCTCTAACACAGACCAGCAAACCCCTCCACAGCTGCACTCTACATGCACGCTACCCCTGAGTCTGTCACCTCTCTGCTCTCCTCTAACATAGACCAGCAAACCCCTCCACAGCTGCACTCTACATGCACGCTACCCCGGAGTCTGTCACCTCTCTATCCTCTAACATAGACCAGCAAACCCCTCCACAGCTGCACTCTACATGCACGCTACCCCGGAGTCTGTCACCTCTCTATCCTCTAACATAGACCAGCAAACCCCTCCACAGCTGCACTCTACATGCACGCTATCCCTGAGTCTGTCACCTCTCTGCTCTCCTCTAAAAGACCAGCAAACCCCTCCACAGCTGCACTCTACATGCACGCTATCCCTGAGTCTGTCATCTCTCTGCTCTCCTCTAACAGACCAGCAAACCCCTCCACAGCTGCACTCTACATGCACGCTACTCCTGAGTCTGTCACCTCTCTGCTCTCCTCTAACATAGACCAGCAAACCCCTCCACAGCTGCACTCTACATGCACGCTACTCCTGAGTCTGTCAGCTCTCTGCTCTCCTCTAACATAGACCAGCAAACCCCTCCACAGCTGCACTCTACATGCACGCTATCCCTGAGTCTGTCATCTCTCTGCTCTCCTCTAACAGACCAGCAAACCCCTCCACAGCTGCACTCTACATGCACGCTACTCCTGAGTCTGTCACCTCTCTGCTCTCCTCTAACATAGACCAGCAAACCCCTCCACAGCTGCACTCTACATGCACGCTATCCCGGAGTGTCTCACCTCTCCACTACCAGTAATCACTGCCCACGCGCCCCATGTTAGCTTTAATTCATTGGATCACTATCACCACCTGCACCTGAGCAGGGTCTGAGAGCGTCGCAGGGTCCGAGAGCGTCGCAGGGTCCGAGAGCGTCGCAGGGTCCGAGAGCGTCGCAGGGTCCGAGAGCGTCGCAGGGTCCGAGAGCGTCGCAGGGTCCGAGAGCGTCGCAGGGTCCGAGAGCGTCGCAGGGTCCGAGAGCGTCGCAGGGTCCGAGAGCGTCGCAGGGTCTAGTATTATTCCAGGGTCAGTGCATATTGCGGGGTCAGTGCATATTGCGGGGTCAGTGCATATTGCGGGGTCAGTGCATATTGCGGGGTCAGTGCATATTGCGGGGTCAGTGCATATTGCGGGGTCAGTGCATATTGCGGGGTCAGTGAGTGTTGCGGGGTCAGTGCATAATGCGGGGTCAGTGCATATTGCGGGGTCAGTGCATAATGCGGGGTCAGTGCATATTGCGGGGTCAGTGCATATTGCGGGGTCAGTGCATATTGCGGGGTCAGTGCATATTGTGGGGTCAGTGCATATTGCGGGGTCAGTGCATATTGCGGGGTCAGTGCATATTGCGGGGTCAGTGCATATTGCGGGGTCAGTGCATATTGCGGGGTCAGTACATATTGCGGGGTCAGTGCATATTGCGGGGTCAGTGCATATTGCGGGGTCAGTGCATATTGCGGGGTCAGTGCATATTGTGGGGTCAGTGATTTTTGTAGAGTTTCCGAGTACTGCCGTATCGGGTTTTTAGCAGCTGGAGTATTTCCTGACATTGTGTTTGGACCTTGGCTGTGTCCCAGGCAGTGACGGCCAATTAGCGGCGTGTTTACATCGTTAGCAGAAGCTCTTCACATACCAATCAGTCTAAGCATGGGAACAACTAATAGCGCAGAGCAGGATAAGGGTCACACAGAGGTCAGGGTCCTAATTGCGGGTCACAGATAGCGGGCAATGCTCAGTTTATGCAAATGTATCACAAAGTACAAACTCGTTAATAACATAAGGAGGAGCCAGACAGGAGGGGGGGGGGGGCTACGGACATGGAGTGTGCCCCCCCCCACACTAGGCAATACAGACAGGAGGGGGGGGGCTACGGACATGGAGTGTGCCCCCCACAAAGCGATACAGACAGGAGGGGGGGGCTACGGACATGGAGTGTGCCCCCACAAGGCGATACAGACAGGAGGGGGGGCTACGGACATGGAGTGTGCCCCCCACAAGGCGATACAGACAGGAGGGGGGGCTACGGACATGGAGTGTGCCCCCCACAAGGCGATACAGACAGGAGGGGGGGCTACGGACATGGAGTGTGCCCCCCACCCCCCCTAGGCGATACAGACAGGAGGGGGGGGGGGGCTACGGACATGGAGTGTGCCCCCCACAAAGCGATACAGACAGGAGGGGGCTACGGACATTGAGCGTGCCCCCCACAAGGCGATACAGACGGGAGGGGGGGGGGGGGGGCTACGGACATGGAGTGTGCCCCCCACAAGGCGATACAGACAGGAGGGGGGGCTACGGACATGGAGTGTGCCCCCGACAAGGCGATACAGACAGGAGGGGGGCTACGGACATGGAGTGTGCCCCCCCCCCCCACAAGGCGATACTGACAGGAGGGGGGGCTACGGACATGGAGTGTGCCCCCCCCCCACAAGGCGATACAGACAGGAGGGGGCTACGGACATGGAGTGTGCCCCCCTCACGGCGTTATAGACAGGAGGGGGGGCTACGGACATGGAGTGTGCCCCCCCCACAAAGAGATACAGACAAAAGGGGGGGGCTACGGACATGGAGTGTGCCCCCCCACAAAGCGATACAGACAAAAGGGGGGGGCTACGGACATGGAGTGTGCCCCCCCACAAGGCGATACAGACGGGAGGGGGCTACGGACATGGAGTGTGCCCCCCCCCACAACGCGATACAGACAAAAGGGGGGGGGCTACGGACATGGAGTGTGCCCCCCCACAAGGCGATACAGACAGGAGGGGGGCTACGGACATGGAGTGTGCCCCCCACAAGGCGATACAGACAGGAGGGGGGGCTACGGACATGGAGTGTGCCCCCCACAAGGCGATACAGACAGGAGGGGGGCTACGGACATGGAGTGTGCCCCCCACAAGGCGATACAGACAGGAGGGGGGCTACGGACATGGAGTGTGCCCCCCACAAGGCGATACAGACAGGAGGGGGGGCTACGGACATGGAGTGTGCCCCCCACAAGGCGATACAGACAGGAGGGGGCTACGGACATGGAGTGTGCCCCCCACAAGGCGATACAGACAGGGGGGGGGCTACGGACATGGAGTGTGCCCCCCACAAGGCGATACAGACAGGGGGGGGGCTACGGACATGGAGTGTGCCCCCCACAAGGCGATACAGACAGGAGGGGGCTACGGACATGGAGTGTGCCCCCCACAAGGCGATACAGACAGGGGGGGGGCTACGGACATGGAGTGTGCCCCCCACAAGGCGATACAGACAGGGGGCTATCAGCGGTATATGTATAAATGCGCCGGCATTATAGCTACGCACAGGTCAGGTGACCTAGACAGGACGGGGTTATATGATACACCAGAGCTCGCAGGGTCAGTGACCCCTGGTGAACAACAGTGGACATAATGGGGACATGACCTGGAGAAGGAATGTGTGGGTAGAGCTCCCAGGTCTTTGGCAACAACACGTCACGGGCCTTGGTTCAGTCGCGGCTTTAGTGCCACCTTGGGGTGACCCGGAGCGAGGGGAGACGTTAAAGGGACACAATAAAAAATAGAGATGGACATATAATGTTTCTTTATTTAAATACAAATATTTAACTTTAAAAAAATTACTTTTGTGTTATTTAAAACCTTTATACACAACTGTTAAACATTTGAATTTGCTTTTTTCCTGCTCTGAGACCATTGTTCCAACAATAAGAAAACACACTGACATTTACAAATATCCACTGCCAAATGCAACAAAGAAATAATAGTGAGCGAGCTTGGTGTCTATGTGTGCGTGTTCCTTATCTAGGACAGATAACGGTGGGCTCCGTGTTTATGTTCCTTATCTAGGACAGATAAGGTGAGGTCTCTGGATCATTTAGAGCAGCACATTCCACATGTTGCGTCAGACGCACTAGAAGTCCTGATTAACCCTTCACGTACATGCTACTATGATACGCACAGTCACTATTTCTTACTTTGTGGAGGAGGGGACTGGTTCTTTCTTCCACAACACAGACCCCACTGATATCCCCCTCCTCCACCCCTCTCCTCCACCGATATCCCCCTCCACAGATTCATCCCTCTCCTCCACAGATTCATCCCCCTACTGCACCCCTCCACAGATATCCCCCTCCTCCACATGCACCCCCTCCTCCACAGATTCAACCCCTTCCTCCACAGATTCATCCCCCTCAGATTCATCCCCCTCCTCCACCCCTCTCCTCCACAGATATCCCCATCCTCCACCCCTCTCCTCCACAGATATCCCCCTCTCGCCACAGATATCCCCCTCCTCTACCCCTCTCCTCCACAAATATCCCCCTCCACAGATGCCCACCCCTCATCCACCTCTCTCCTCCACAAATATCCCCCTCTCGCCACAGATATCCCCCTCCTCCACCCCTCTCCTCCACAAATATCCCCCTCCACAGATGCCCCCCCCTCCTCCACAGATTCATCCCTCTCCTCCACCCCGATTCGTCACAGATATCCCCCTCCTCCACCCCTGTCATCCACCGATATCCCCCTCCTCAACCCCTCTCCTCCACAGATGCACCCCCTCCTCCACAGATGCACCCCCCTCCTCCACAGATGCACCCCCTCAGATTCATCCCCCTCCTCCACCCCTCTCCTCCACAGATATCCCCCTCCTCCACCCCTCTCCTCCACAGATATCCCCCTCTCCGCCACAGGCCATAGATATCCCCCTCCTCCACCCCTCTCCTCCACAGATATCCCCCTCTCGCCACAGATATCCCCCTCCTCCACCCCTCTCCTCCACAAATATCCCCCTCCACAGATGCACCCCCTCCTCCACAGATGCACCCCCTCCTCCACAGATTCATCCCTTTCCTCCACCCCGATTCGTCACTGATATCCCCCTCCTCCACCCCTGTCCTCCACAGATATCCCTCTCCTCCACAGATGCACCCCCCTCCTCCACAGATGCACCCCCCTCCTCCACAGATGCACCCCCCTCAGATTCATCCCCCTCCTCCACAGATATCCCCCTCCTCCACAGATATCCCCCTCCTCCACAGATATCCCCCTCTCCGCCACAGGCCACAGATATCCCCCTCCTCAACCCCTCTCCTCCACAAATATCCCCCTCCACAGATGCCCCCCCTCCTCCACAGATGCACCCCCTCCTCCACAGATTCATCCCCCTCCTTCACCCCGATTCGTCACAGATATCCCCCTCCTCCACCCCTGTCCTCCACCGATATCCCCCTCCTCCACCCCTCTCCTCCACAGATGCACCCCCCTCCTCCACAGATGCACCCCCCTCCTCCACAGATGCACCCCCTCCTCCACAGATTCATCCCTCTCAAGCTATAAAATATTGTGCAATGTCCAAATCATAAACTATGTGGAGATCCATCATTGTGTCAGCACAATCCATGCTTCACGCTGAGGAGGCGCTTACTTTTCCATGGTCTCTCTGTAAAGCCCCTCCCCAACCAAGTCTTTGCACCCCTTTCTCCTGACTCTATGGTCCTCCATTCTAGTCCCAACCCTGTCCTTGGGCCCCTCAGCCTTTGTCCCAACTCTTCCCCAGGGGCCTCCACCTTAACCACATACAGGAGGGCCCCTCTGTTCTAGCCCCACCCTTTCTCTGGACCGCTTTGCCCTAAATCCATCCATACACCCCTAGTCCTCCTGATCTAAGCTGTGATGGCACGGCCTTCTATTCTGCCGTATCACCTAACAAGGTTCAAGACACACCAGCTCAGGACAGCAGTCTCAGCCAATCAGGAGAAAGCTTGTGTCTGGGACGCCATCATATGACCAAATCATGTGTGTTTAGGTACGATTACAATTCTATAGAGGAAAGAACAGACGAGGGCCGGGTCAGGGCAGCTTTTGGTGAATCGGTAGGTTTATGTGTTTTTTAATTTCCTTTTAGTTCCATTATTAACAAACTGGTTGTACCAGCCACCTGAGCAACCACCTGTTTTTCTCGATTTTTAGGGTGTTGAGTGCAAGACAGACGTTGGTTTGAGGTTTTGAAATAGCTCTGGGGCTATGGGGTAAGGTTGAGGCTTGGGGACCCTACAGTGGTTATGGAGTCAAGAGGTCAATCTTAGACCATGTCTAGATTCCTTGGTGAACATCTTCCATAACTCTGATGTAATTCATGCATTCCAATCATGGTCCTTGACCTGTGTAGAGGAAGAGTATTACTGGTAAATGTGAAGTGTCCTTTGCCTTGGACCAGTTGAGTGCAATTTGGAAAAACTTCTTGACGTCCCTTTGAGAGGTCTGGTTCATGTCCATGCTAGAGGAGTCCACTGGACAGAGTGGAGGTTCTGATGTCTGGATATTATTTCCATTCCTTAGCATTGAGCTCCTCCAGACAAAAAAATAACATGTAGCTATGTACCATGGTCAGGGGCACACAATAATTAGTGAATTGTCAGGAAAAGGTAGGATGCTGGAGACTTTAGTTTGCCCTCAACACATTGGAGCCAATTTGGGAAGAGTATCTCAAGTTGTACAATGTTTGGAAATAACAGAACTGGTGAGAGACACTGGGATAAACAGGGATGACCAGAGGAAGAATTTGGGTATGATACAAGTAGGATAAAGAGACCCACTACTGTGACATAGTGAGGTGGGCAGTGTCCAGGTGATAGCACCAACTGTGGTCTCAAGTGGATGGGGGGCAAGTAATATCCACCATTGTCCATATGGGATAGCAATGTCTCTGTCATACGGGCTGGGTTATTATTACTGTGAACATTATGTATTAACTGGGAGTAACCATCACAATCTGACTGAAGGAAAAATGGTACGTCTCTGGACTACCCATAGCAAGCACGGACTTGTGTTACTTTCAATGTGTTCTCCGGAACATTCTATCTATTTTGAACTACTGAACCCGGACAACCACATCTGGACAAAATGAGATTCCTCAGGTTGCTCCCAGCTCACCTGATGTTTAGACAATAGGGTCATAAATAGCTCCTGGAGGCTACAAAACCATATACGTGGTGATAAGAAACAAATTTGGAGGGAGGTAGGTCTCTCTCTCATTATACATATATATTTGTGCATTGGCAGTATATAGATATATAATATTAACGTGTAAGATCCCTTACTATATATCATAAGGAACTACACAGGAGAAGACGTGATCAGGGGTAATAAAGCTTGTTCTCTGGTGTCCGATCTGGTAAACCTCACACTTCGCCTAGGGCACAAAGACTTGTAAATATATTTTACTAGCGAATTGCCCGTCAAAAAATGATGGCAATTAAATTGTAAGTGAGCTAATGCTGTTTGGTGTATAATAATAAAATAACTAATAGATTAATAAAGTAATATACTTTTCCTATTTTCAAGTAATATATGCAGGAAGCATTGTGTTGAAGAGCTGGCAATCTGTTTTGATGTTGCTGGAGCATCAGTGCCGTGGAGCTGGTGTGTAAGCGTGATGAATGTGTGCAGTGCAATAGTGTGCGTGCGCAAGGCAAATCCGTTAGCGTACCTGTGTACTTCCGCATTGTATAAGTTATTGTTCTAAAATGGCGGCTAATGTGTGGTATGCGGCTGTGGCGGTATATCCGTAGATGTTTTGTGTGTTTCGAGTCCTGTAGCCTCGTTTTCGTTTTGTTCGGCAGACATTTTTTCTCTCGCTTAGGTGATTTTCTTGTGTCTAAACTCCGAAATTTTTACTTAAATCGAGGTGTAACTTCACTTCCAGAGGTCCTGTGTGCTCCCCCTTGCTGTGGGTAAGCTTTTAATCTGTTTGTTGTGTTTATTTATTGTGTTTGTAATGTGTTTGGGGTGGTGCGGGTTGCGTCCTTGTTTTCAAATCTCGTATGTCTTTTTCGTCAATTTCGTAGGTGTTTGGTGGTGTTTTGCGTCTTTAGACTGCTGTAGCCTCGTTTTCGTTTTTTTCAGCGGCCAGTTTTTCTCTTGCTTAGAGAATTTTCATGTGCGTGGGTTGCGGACGATTTTTACGAGGTCGGAAGTGGTCGTAACGTGTCTTGTATTGTTTTGTGAGGTCCGTAGTTGCTGGCAAGGAGCGGCTTCCCGAGGGCCTCAGTTGCTGGCAAGCATTAGTAACAGCTCGCACGTACACAACTATATATGTGACTAGCGACTTGCCCATCAAAAAATGACGGTCAATAAAAGAAAGTGTTGCAATGCTGTTTGTCACACAATGTGAGTGCACTGTGTGCCTCAAGTAACTAAATTCCTCAAAAAGCAGAAATCTACATTACATAAAATAAGAAAAACTAAAATCACCAAAAATAAAAAATGTACATTACACAACCCCAAAAAAAACCTAAGTCACAAAAAATAAAAAAAGGAACATTACAGAAAATAAAAAAATACATTACAACCCCCCTCACTACAATTTTAAAAAAAAAATTACACACCTGAAAATGAAATACATATAATACATACATATAATACAATACAATTAAATAAAATACAATACACCCCTATCTAATATACATGCCACTATCTAATGTAATATACATCCCCTATCTATCTAATATACAATACATGCTATTTATATATATAGATATAGCTCCCCTAATTGTAAGCTACAATAAAATAATTAAGACCACTTACCATTGAGATGTTTCTTGAGATCAGCAACCTACGGTAAAAAAGATTAAAAAAAATAATACAACACGTTTACATGAAATAACTAAACATTCTAAACATTCTAAATATTATTCTCACCTTTCCAGCATGTCCCGTTCCAGCATGTCCCGTTCCAGCATGTCACGTCGTCCATGTTTCGTCGTCCATGTTTCGTCGTCCATGTTTCGTCGTCCATGTTTCGTCGTCCATGTTTGCTTGTCCGGCGATACTCCTGTAAAAAAATAACATTACATTAGTAAACATAAACCAGATTTAAATAAACACAATCTACATTATACTTACCTTTCCGCGATGTCTCCGGCCTCCTCGCATGAAGAAAAAAAAAAAAAAAAACGACACACATCCGCCTTGGCGGATGCCTCCGACGCTAATGACTTTCCTATGTAGTGTTCCAGAATAAAATTGTCAATGGCGGCTTCTGATTGGCTGAAAAGGCTGTCTATCAAATTCAGCCAATGAGAAGACCCCATTTGTGAACCAATGAAAAAAGTATACACTCCAAAATACAACGGTGATTGGATAACACACCTGTCCATCTTTATTTGAACCAATCCTAAGGCTTTATTGCCATCAGCCAATCACAATGGAATATACCCCCACGTACTGATTGGTGAAGACATCTGCGCCTTCCCATTGGCTGTAATATTGATTGATATTAACAATAGCCAATGAGAATGCGCAAATCCTTCACCAACCAGTACGTGAGGGTGTATTCCATTGTGATTGGCTATTGTCAATGCAACCAATCAGAATGCGCAGAGGCTCCAACCAATCACCCTGTGGGGGTGTATTCCATTGTGATTGGCTGAAGGCATCTGCGACTTTGATAGGTAATGCACCTATCAATCTTTATTTAAACCAATCACGAGTGGTATTTTAAGGTGTATCCGTTTGTGATTGGTTGAAAACGATGTCGATCAAATTCACCCAATCAGAAGGCGCCATTGCTTGTTTTCTTCCTGAAAAGTTTCCAGGAGCCTCATTAGCGCTGGGGATGTCCGGGAGTGCGGATGTATTTTTTTATTTTTATTTTTTAACTGGGCATGGCAGAAGAGGATCCGGAGGAGGCCGGAGACATCGCGGGGAGGCAAGTAGAATGTAGATTATGTTTATTTTATTTTGATTTGTATGTCTATTAATGTTGTGTTTTTTTTTTTAACAGGTGCCGCGCCGGCGAAGGATTTAAAGAATAAGGACGGGACATGCCGGAAAGGCGAGTAGAATATTTAGAATGCATAGAATGTTTATTTTAGACCTGTAAACGTGTCGCACTAATTTTTTTTTGTTTTCCTTAGGTGGCTGCTCTTAATGGACATCTGCAAAGGTAAGTGGTCTTAATTATTTTATTTTAGCTTAGACTTAGATTAGTTAATATATAGATAGCATTTATTGTATGTTAGCTAGGGGTATGTGTTTTATATAGATAGCATAGGATGTATTGTATATTAAATGGTGGTATTTATTTAGATAGATTGGGAATGTATATTAGATAGGGGTGTATTGTATTGTATGAGTTTTTTTTTCTGTAATGTTCCTTTTTTTTTGTGACTTAGGTTTTTTTATTTTGTTTAATGTAGTTTATTTTTTTGTGAGTTAGGTTTTTTTATTTTGTTTAATGTAGTTTATTTTTTTTTGTGAGTTAGGTTTTTTATTTCATGTAATGTAGATTTTTTTTTTGTGTGACTTCAGGCTTTTAATTAATTAATGTAGTGTTGTAACAGGCCCATAATGGTGTTAATATACCCTTATGAGACTGATGGGGGTCTGTATTGACCCCCATGAGTGACAGGGTGACAGTGTATATATTTTTTCTTTTACAACGGGTCCTTTAAGGACCTGTAACGTGGGAATTTTGAATTTTGATTGCAGCGAGGGTCACCGTTCGCGTGCAATCGGGACCCCCACTGCGATGGTTAACCTGGGGTTAATGCAGGGCTCGGAGCTTATCTCGGATCCCTTCTTGGGTAAGTTGTAGGTGGCTGAGCGGTCCTGGGTCTTTGAGCCTCGTTTTCATTTTTTTCGGCGCCCATTTTTTCTCTCACTTAGGGGATTTTCGTGTGTGTGAACTCAGGAATTTTGACTTCAATGGAGGTGGACTTGCTACGGGTAAGCTTTGTGGTTCAGAGGTGGGTTTCCCTAAGTGCTTTGCGAGGATCTGCATTTGTAGAGAAGTTGGGATGCTCCACCACCGCAAATGCGGCCCCTCGCTTCGCGAGGACCCGCATTTGCGGAAGCGAGGGCCTCAGTTGCTGGCATGGAGTGCCTTTGGCGCTCCATGCCAGCAACTGAGGCCCTCGGCCGCAGTGTGTGTGTGTAACCGGGTGTGAGGCGCCTTTGAGATTTTTTTTGGGAAAAAACTTGTGTGTGTGTGTTAACACAGCCGACGTTGGAGCCTCCACCTCCGCAAATGCGGACCCTCGCTGTGCGAGCCCGCATGCGTTAGCAACAACTCGCATGCTCACAACTATACTACTTCTTTGTGGGGACGTTGGGATGTTCCACCACCGCAAATGCGGCCCCTCGCTTTGTCTGGGGGATCCTTGGTAATATTTGATTTATTATTGAAATGAAATAACGTTTTTCCAGGCGAGTGACCAGTCACTACCTAAAAACCCCTCCCAAAACCTAGTCCTACATAGCCATGTTTGGGGAGCACTGACCTGACCAGCAGCCAATCATTATCTTGCTATATTTCTGAGAATAGCCAAGAACTAGAGAGGCCAATATGGAAAAACGTACAAACCTATTTATGAGATTCACATCTAAACATCTCAACAGAAGGACCATAAAAACAGATACACGAGGGACGTCAGAACCAGACAGTGACCATCATTCCACGATTAGTCATAGTTATTTTTAGTTCTACGATTATAGACTTGTAGCCTCCATTATTGTGCCCAAGCATCCAACACACACACACACACAACACACACACACATAATGGGAGAAATAGGAAAGAGACTCATTATTGCTGCAGCTCCATCTTTTTTAGACCTTTATTCTCTCTAATACGACAATAAAATGGCCAATCAATAGAAAAAACCTCTGACGCATATTCCCAGTGAGCAGAGAGGTTGGGGGGCACTTCCGTAAGTCTAGAAATAATGGGGTTCACTTCTCAATTCCTAGATATGCAGAAGCCACAAAGACCCCAAAACACATCACCCCAAAACCACTCACCTCGAGCCTGGCTTGGGATCATCGTCCACCAGTTATCTGAATGGAGATCTTTGGTAACAGATTAAAGGTATCTAATAGTCTGAATTTTTGGGCCAGAAGTCCAAGGCAAGAATATAACCCCCGTAGTGTAGGCTAGCATGCAGTCTATATATGTCCATATATTTGGGGACTCAAAAACGTAAATGTTCTCATCAATAAGATTGCAGCCTACACCGGGCCACCAGAGCCTCATCAGATCATACATTGGAGGCCATAATCTTACATTGGAGGCCATAATATGACCAACATCAGCCTCCACAACATCTCTGGGTGTGTCAATATACAGAAACTAAAAACTATTAAAAAATGTAAATAACGGTAGGAGGATCCACATCCAAAACTACCCACCTACTCACACACTTACTTGTAGACCAGGGGTGGACAAGTTCAGTTCCCGCGAGCCAGGCCTGGATTTGAGGATTCCCTTTCTGTGCACAGATGAGTCAATCAGTGATAGTCTCCCCTGAACACAGCAGGGATATCCTCAAATCCTGGCTTGTGTGTGGCTCTCCATGTGTGGACTTGCCCACTCCTGTGGTAGACTAATCAATTAAGGAATTATGAACATTGGCCGTTTTTCATGAACTGACCTGAAAGCCCAGATGTATAACCATCACTGATCACCCCGCCATACGAGGACTTCTACACAACCTGTGGCAAAGACATTATCAGATTATATCTCAAATCATCTGAGGAGATGGATCCCATCCATAGGACACGGAGGTAGCCTGGACATCCAGGCGAGACATTTTTGCCGTCTGAGATCCTTCGGCGCTCATTGCGAGCCTCTTGGTTGGTGTATTTTTGGTTATCAGAGGCACTTTTGCACTTATTGTAAAGTTGACGCTGATTTCCTTTTGGCGCTTATTGCGAGCCTCTCCTCTCGTGTAGTTTGTGTCCTATGAGCACCATTGGTGCTCCTTGTGAGGCGCGCGGGGACGGCCTTTGTGGTTTATTGCGATAGTGTGGTTTTTTTTTGGGGTTTTATTTTATATTTATTATATTTGTATTATATTTCATATTGTATGCTAATTATTGAAATCATAAATGAATATACTTATTTGTAAGTGATATATGCAGGAAGCATTGTGCTGAAGAGCTGACAATCTGTTTTGATGTTCCTACTGTATACAATGTAGGTTTGCAGTGTTGTGGAGCTGAGGTGTAAGTGTCAGCAATGTGCGCAGTGTGTAGTGTAAATAGGCTGCGTGCGCGAGGGGAAGCCGTTGGTGTAGCTGTGTACTTCCGCATTGTGTAAAATGGCGGCAAATGTGTATGTGGTAGGTGGGCGTGTATGATTCAGCGTCCTCGCTAATAGTTTATTTTGTACCTCGTACGGCTTTTTGTAAAAGTCGTATGTGCGTGGTGGTGTTTTGTGACTTTAGGGGTCGTGTAGCCTTGTTTTCGTGTTTTAGAGCGGCCATTTTTTTTCTCACTTAGGGGATTTTCGTGTGTCTAAACTCAGTAAATTGGACTTAAATTGAGGTGTAACCTGACTCCCCGATGTCCTGGGTCCCCCCCCCTTGCTGTGGGTAAGGTTTTTATTGCATTTTTGTGTGTATTTTTTTATGATTTCCGCTGTGCGTGGTTCGGCCGTTAAGGTTGTATTTTTGCGAGTTTGTAATGTTTTTTTGCGGCTGGTATTTTTTGGTGTAAGTGCGTATTTTGTCATCGCGTGTTCTATGTATTATTACAAAGTCCTGCTTCTGTGGCTGTTTGTAACCGCGTGTGAGGCGCCGTATCGTCTCCACCTCCGCAAATGCGCCTCCAGGCAACAAGAAGCCATTACATATAGCAAGAAAGGAAAAACAATCTGCGTATTTAGAGTTTTCCCATTCTTCGATTTATCTGATTTGCCAGAACTCGTCTAACAAATGACCTTTGTGCTCCTGGCCGTGTGACCTTTCAGTAACCTCAGTGGACATCAGCATTAATCATGGAATCCTCCAACCAGGAGCCATTACACTTTCATCAAAACCACAGCCCTTTCTGTCCAATTCACATGGAGGATTACGTTACGGAGGGGTCAGAAAGACATTTCACGTGATGACCTGCTTGGTATCTACTTCACTCTTTAACTTCAAATCCAAACTTGCAAAGGTCACGCTCGCCATTACCAGCTGTCGAAGATAAAATACCATCATGGACAGTGAGAGAGAACCATCACAAGGACACCATCAATGCATCCATCATATAATCACATGCCAGACCTTAATGAATTATTACCTCCAAAGATGTGGACCACCTCCCACCAACCATCGGCTCCCATGGCAGCTCCACGTCTCTGGAAATGACGACATGGTGACCAAATACTACGCACATCTTCTGTAAAGAAGCCCACGTGTATATATGGTGATGAAAATGTATCTGTTCTCATTAGTAAGGTCAATATCTAACCTAGTGGTGAATAAGTGTATCCGATCAGGTGTGGTCCTAGAGTGGGAGACCTCCATCACCCCACACATGGACCATCACTTGCCTCTCCTTGATGCCCATACAGAAAAGCTGCTCGTGTCCCAAGGAGGCCGCCCCAGAACACACCATTGTATTATTATTACACATCGGGGCATCATCTACACCATGTCTCCATGGGGAAGGCCTGGGGAGGGGGTCCCAAGGTATTACTGGCTCCTTTTTTTACAGAGCACCGTTCTGTCCGACAGAAGGGATCTCGGGATCACACACTGGACCTGAACATCATCTGTAAAATCTGAAATCTCTACACAGAGTCATGGAGAAGATCAAAGCCCAACAACTGTATATGCAAGTGACCCCCCCACCCCCCCCACCCCCACATTATGGGGAGGGGTGATCGATGCGTTTAGTAGTAAATACACACTATAGAAAATGACTAAATCTGTTTATTGGTCACCAAGACCACACATATACCAAATACAATGGGACTGGATGGTCTAACCATCAGACGTCTGTCCGGGTAGCCTCTAGGAGTCTGTAGGCCTCTGTCCAGGGGGTGGGCAAGGTCAAGGACAACAGCAGGGTCAAAGCTCCATATACAAATACTCTCCATCCTTCCAATGATTATCACAGGCCATAGAGGATCCCATGTAGGGACCTGTGGGAGAGAGGAGTAAAGACAATAAGTTAGACCTCCAATGGATCAGAAGGTATTTATACGCCTTTCCAAGCTCCCTCTTACTGCGATTATGGCTTTTCAAAAACTTGTTTGATAGAGATACTACAGGCGTCCGCCTAACATGGGCGTGTGGGGGAAAGGGTTAACCACAAAACTGGTTATCTAAGCTATGTCACCTGCAATGAATATAAAACCCTTCAATCAAAATCACTGATCTAATGTGGCTACAACCAGGCAACCGAGATAAAACTACCCTATGTGGGAGCCGCCATTATGTATTGTAATAGATTGTTATTAAAAAAAAAAAGAGGAATAGAAAATAATGACGTTTACATCAGGAACTCATAAGATGATATGATCACGCACGCAGCGTCACTTCGCTGTATCGCCAGCTTAGACCCCACACAAAATAAAGATCTGATCCCCCCCCCATTGCCTTAACTACGCAGCTGCAGTCATTGTTTAACCACTTCATGACTTGCTTGTAACACCCTGAGGTCCGTCCCCTTACCACAAGGTCCCTCCCCTTACCACAAGGTCCCGTCCCCTTACCACAAGGTCCCGTCCCCTTACCACAAGGTCCCGTCCCCTTACCACTCCATACTAACTCTAGAATTCCTCACAGTCACTGCTCTGCCCAACCTTCATTTCCAGATCTTTTTCCATCCTCCCAATCACACGTGTGTTGCACTCACACAGTCCACCTGACCAGAGTTACCCCATTGTGGTCAGTTGTGCTTTGTCCTCTCTCACCTTTGCCTCTCTGTGTGACATATACACAGCCGTCGTTTTTTCTCATCCCCAGATCTCCTGAGAGGAGCCAGCCACCAGTATCCAGTGCTCCTCTTGTATCCTTCTCCATGCCCAAATATCCCATGAAAATGTGGCGTCCCCAGAGATGCAGCTCACCCACATCCGCTGTCACACGTGTCCGGCAACCTGGGATCTCCTGTCCACAGCTGAAGAGAGATGAAGTACACAATACTCCATTGGTAAATGTCTTGCTAATGTCATGAGTTGCTAGTGTACTCATCCACCGGTCTATACCACACTTTACTAATGACCCCCCAAACGCACACACTGCCACAAACCTGTTGACTTCAAGGGAGAACACCAACAGCCTTTATACTATATCATCCCTTTATTTGCTAATAAGTTATATTCCTCCACATCCACGCCCCAACCATTGCCAGGCTGCGCCTCGGGTAGTGCCAGCTTTGTTTGCTCGGTTCCATTTCAATTATTCTCAGGCTATGGTTTTCTATCCTCTCTCAGGTGGGGTCAGACTGTATCTCCCTTTCTTCTCCTCTTTGCCATGGGTAGTGCCAAACTGTTCTCACCTCCACCATCTCAGTTCGTGCCATGGTATTTCTGGGCTCCCCCATCTCAGTTGCTGTTCAGTTCGGTCCTTATGACTTCATGGTCAATACCCCACCAGTTCTGTCAGCAGCTTCTTCTCTGGGACGTTCAGGTTTGTTGTCCCATGACCCATTATCCTGCACCTTTTTTATATCTTCACCTTTTTTATAACCAACTTTTACAATTTCTTCTTTCGCTTCCTCAGCAGGCTCCTCAACGCCTCACTCGCTTAGGTTTTGTTTTTGCTGACCACGCTCCTCCATCTCTGAGGTATATCAATCTGATTTTGGCCATCGGTGACGTCCACATATAGAGTTGTCTCTTCGGTCATGGGTAGGGACTTTGATCCTCGAGAGCCACACACAGGCCTGGATTTGAAGATCTCCCAGCTGCACACAGGTGAGACTATAGCACTTCTTGATCATCCTGATTTACTCACCTGTGCACAGAAAGGAAATCCTCAAACCCAGGCCTATGTGGGACACTCCTGGATCTAACTTGCCTAACTCGGTCTTAGGTGATTGAAAGAAGTTGTTATGTAGGTTTGAAAGAACAGTGAGTTTTCTTGGCAGAATTCTACTAGTCTAGGTCTACTTTCAAGCTATTTTTCACCTGCCCCATCTCAGTTTGTGCCCCTTCCTTTCCTCTTTGTCCTGGGCAGTGCCAGGCTTGGTCTCCCCTCCTTCTCATCATTGCCCCATGGTAGTGCCAGGCTATGCCTCCCCTCCCAGTCCTCTTTGTCCTGGGTAGTGCCAGGCTTGGTCTCCCCTCCCAGTCCTCTTTGTCCTGGGCAGTGCCAGGCTTCATCTCCCCTCCCAGTCCTCTTTGTCCTGGGTAGTGCCAGACTTGGTCTCCCCTCCCAGTCCTCTTTGTCCTGGGCAGTGCCAGGCCTGGTCACCCCTCCTCCTCATCATTGCTAAGGAGTAGTGCCAGGCTGTGTCTCATCTCCCTCTCATTATTGCCCCAGGGTAGTGCCAGGCTTAGTCTCCCCTCCCAGTCCTCTTTGTCCTGGGTAGTGCCAGGCTTGGTCTCCCCTCCCAGTCCTCTTTGTCCTGGGCAGTGCCAGGCTTGGTCTCCCCTCCTTCTCATCATTGCCCCATGGTAGTGCCAGGCTATGCCTCCCCTCCCAGTCCTCTTTGTCCTGGGTAGTGCCAGGCTTGGTCTCCCCTCCCAGTCCTCTTTGTCCTGGGCAGTGCCAGGCTTCATCTCCCCTCCCAGTCCTCTTTGTCCTGGGTAGTGCCAGACTTGGTCTCCCCTCCCAGTCCTCTTTGTCCTGGGCAGTGCCAGGCCTGGTCACCCCTCCTCCTCATCATTGCTAAGGAGTAGTGCCAGGCTGTGTCTCATCTCCCTCTCATTATTGCCCCAGGGTAGTGCCAGGCTATGCCTCCCCTCCCAGTCCTCTTTGTCCTGGGCAGTGCCAGGCTTGGTCTCCCCTCCTCATCATTGCCCCATGGTAGTGCCAGGCTATGCCTCTCCTCTCAGTCCTTTTTGTCCTGGGCAGTGCCAGCCTGAGTCTCCTCCTCCTCATCATTGCCCCATGGTAGTGCCAGGCTGTGTCTCTCCTCCCTCTCATTATTGCCCCAGGGTAGTGCCAGGCTAGGCCTCCCCTCCCAGTCCTCTTTGTCCTGGGCAGTGCCAGGCTTCGTCTCCCCTCCCAGTCCCCTTTGTCCTGGGTAGTGCCAGGCTTGGTCTCCCCTCTCAGTCCTCTTTGTCCTGGGCAGTGCCAGACTTGGTCACCCCTCCTCCTCATCATTGCTAAGGAGTAGTGCCAGGCTGTGTCTCATCTCCCTCTCATTATTGCCCCAGGGTAGTGCCAGGCTATGTCTCCCCTCTCAGTCCTCTTTGTCCTGGGCAGTGCCAGGCTTGGTCTCCCCTCCTTCTCATCATTGCCCCATGGTAGTGCCAGGCTATGCCTCCCCTCCCAGTCCTCTTTGTCCTGGGCAGTGCCAGGCTTGGTCTCCCCTCCTCATCAGTGCCCCATGGTAGTGCCAGGCCGTGTCTCCCCTCCCTCTCATTATTGCCCCAGGGTAGTGCCAGGCTATGCCTCCCCTCTCAGTCCTCTTTGTCCTGGGCAGTGCCAGCCTGTGTCTCCCCTCCTCATCATTGCCCCATGGTAGTGCCAGGCTGTGTCTCCCCTCCCTCTCATTATTGCCCCAGGGTAGTGCCAGGCTATGCCTCCCCTCCCATTCCTCTTTGTCCTGGGCAGTGTCTCACCTCCCTCTCCTATTTAGCGAGGCTTTTGACTCACCTTCCTCTCTTTGCTGACCCAGGCAGTGCCATGCTGTGTGCCCCACTGCTTTCATCCATGCCATACATCCCCAGCTGGTCCAGTCCCAGGCTCCCATAGTACTCCCTTGTATTTTGTGTGAGAGGGTCCGTACCAGTGTAACAAAGTCTGCACTTATCCAGGCCTATCGCTACCCGGGCAGGACGGAAAACAAAGAGCTCAGTAAGGATGTAACGCCAGGAAAATGGCCGCGACCTGGGAATAGAAGCATAACATAGGGTTAATAAGACAGAGAAGTTACACAACCAGATACAGGCCCCACATATCCAGACTGGCATGGATTTATATCACTAGGACGATACTAAATATTATATCTGGTAGATGCCACCACACAACCTTATACTATACCAGTATGAGATATCGGTGAAGTCTGAGAGGAGATGAAACAAGAGAAGGGGATAACTTGGGGGTAGGTGGGTATCAGCGCTGCCACCACAAAATATTTTAAGACATAATTAGAAATCTGAGATTAGAGGAAATCCTTCTTGTTCGGGAATGTCTGTATTGTAGGTGGACACCCCAGGAGCCCAACCAAAAACACCATACACCTTGGGGTCTCTCAATCTGTATCTGACCAACCCAAGCATCTCCATATGGGAAGGACCTCAACACCTAATTTATAAAGGGCATGCAAAAAACGCTGACCGGTCATAAATAATAATCATAACTATAGAGGTGGGCACCCGACAAGTAAAATATACCAGTTTATAAAAGCTTAAAAAGACCAACTTTGTACATTTCCATCCACTTTCTTTCTTTCGTGTAAGACTATTTGTCATGGACATTTCAGCTGGTAACATCGTAACGACCCCAGAACATGGCGCTAGTGACCCACTAGATGGAGACAAACACGTTCAAGACCCAACTCTTACATGGAACAGCTGGTGTTGGTATAGATCACTTAAGAAATAAACGAATATTGGTTTAAATGTGCCCGGTTTTAGTCACTCTAATAAATACTCCATATTTACATCTATATAAAGGGATTGTTTCAAAAAGCGAAAAAATAAAACGTTATCTATGCACAATAAAAAGGGGAGAAACCCACAGAATTAGGGCAAGTACATTAAATAGGGATTAATAAAACAATATATTTACATATAGAGTCCAAGCCCAGACTACGTACTCCCACAATCCCCTATTCTGCCTTCTTGATACTGACCTAACCTCTTGTAGATCGTGTTGAAGTTGAGGCTCTCGTGCAAACTCCTCAGACTTGGTTTAGGGCCCCTATGTATAATATGGCGTCCTATGTGGGTTCATAACCTCAATATATTCTTTATCAGCAAAGTCAGAGGTTAAGGGGCAGAGGCTGTGACCAATCACAGGAGAAGGAGGGTATCTGACCTGGCTGAGGGCAAGGTGGAAGAGGAGCACATGTGTGTTCAGATCTAGTTTGGGGGTATCACCCCATAGTTTCCTGAATAGAGTCCAAGGTAAAGACCTGGAAGTCCTGATCCCAACATGGTTCCAGGTTGGTTTAGTTCCAAATTAATATTCCCACAAAAAAGTATTTCATATTAATAAGAGATGACCTAACGAGAAGAGGCCACCTCACATGTCGTTATGAAGTGTCAGGGTCTTCTTTGTAGATATTCAACATGGAAGGAGCTGGTTTAGCATCAGGTCCATCATCCCATAATCACATATCAGGATACAGGTCTGTGAAGGCTACATCTGTCCTGGGTCTATCAGAGTGCCTCCAAGTGAGTGAGGAGACGCGCTCCTAGTGGGGGTCATCACACGCCAGGCGTTAGAAGGTCAAATGACTACTCACCAGGGGCGTATCTATCGCCAGCGCAATGCACCGGGGCCCTGGTCTGGAAGGGGCCCAGTGCTCTCAATCTTATTTATGTACAGACACACAATATATATATATTTTTATAACTGCTGCAACTGCACTAATCCACTTAAAGAGCACCTAGGGCACAGAGCCGATGGTGTCAGGACTAAGCAGGGCCCGGAGTGGAGGCCCAGGGATACACACAGTTTACCTATACCTGCGCGTCTTGTCTTCAGCTGCTATAATAGTAGTAGTATTAGTAGTAGTAATAATAATAATAGTAATAGTAATAATAGTAATAATAATAATAGTAATAATAGTAGTAGTACTAATAATAATAATAGTAGTAATATTAGTAATAGTAGTAGTAGTAACAGTAGTAGTAGTAATAATAGTAATAGTAGTAGTAGTAATAATAGTAGTAGTAGTAGTAATAGTAATAGTAGTAGTAGTAATAATAGTAGTAGTAGTAGTAATAGTAATAGTAGTAGTAGTAATAGTAATAGTAGTAATAGTAATAGTAGTAGTAGTAATAGTAGTAGTAATAATAGTAGTAGTAGTAGTAATAGTAATAGTAGTAGTAATAGTAATAGTAGTAGTAGTAATAGTAGTAGTAATAATAGTAGTAGTAGTAGTAATAGTAATAGTAGTAGTAATAATAGTAATAGTAGTAGTAATAATAGTAGTAGTAGTAATAATAGTAGAAGTAGTAGTAATAGTAATAGTAGTAGTAGTAGTAATATACATTACTGCAGAGGATAGTGCTAATTGGCAGAATAATTGTGTAAGTGCACCCTCCTATCACATAGAATAGTTGTCAAACTACCAATCATCGTCACGCTTTGTGAGCTTTGGGACGCAGTTTGGTCGCGAGGGGGGCGCATTTGGGGAGGTGGAGGCTCTATGGCGCCTCACACGCGGTTACAAACACCCACACAAGCGGCACTTTACCAAAATAGATCTAACACGCAATCACTATATACGGACTTACACAAAAAAATACGAGGCGAGGGACTCAAAACATTACCACCTCGCAAAAATACGACCTTAACGGCGGAACAGCGCTCACCTGAGAACATTAACGACACAAATACACACAAAAAATACACAAAAAGCTTACCCACAGCAAGGGGGGCACCCAGGACCTCTGCAAGTGAAGTTACACCGCCATTTAAGTCCAAATTCACGAGTTTAGACACACGAAAATCCCCTAAGCGAGAGAAAAAACGGCCGCCGTAAAAAACGAAAAACAAGGCTAAAGGACTCTAAAGACGCAAAACACCACCAAGCACATATGGATTTTCAAAAAAGCCGTACAAGGTACAAGATACACTATTACCAAGGACGCTACATCATCCACACCCGCGTACCACACACACACACATTCGCCGCCATTTTACACTAACTTACAGAATGCTGAAGTACACAGCGACACTAACGGTTTCCCTTTGTGCACGCAGCCTATTTACACTACACACTGCGCACATTGCTGACACTTACACCTCAGCTCAACAACACTGCAAACCTACATTGTATACTGCGAACCTACATTGTATGCTGCAGGAACATCACAACAGATTGTCAGCTCTTCAGCACAATGCTTCCTGCATATATTACTTACAAATAGGTAAAGTATATTAATTTATTAATGTATTAATTATTTAATTAGCATCACAAACACATACACAAAACAAACCTCACAACAAACACAAAGGTCATTCACTGCGCGCCTCACAATGAGCGCCAACGCTGCTCATAGCACACAAACTACACCAGGTGACAGCCTTGCAATAAGCGCAAAAAGAAGATCAGCGCCGACCAAACGATAACAGCAAAAGCGCCTATAAGAAAAGAGAATACAACCACCAACAGCCTCGCAATGAGTGCCAACGGCACTCATTGCCAGCCACGTGATTTACCCCCTTTGTTCTGAAGGTAATTGGTTGCACCGGAGCTTTTTATGGGCTTCATAAGTCACATAATTAGTGACATGATGTCCACCTGTGTGCAATCTAAGTGTCACATGATCTGTCATTACATATACACACCATTTTTGAAAGGCCCCAGATGCTGCAACACCTAAGCAAGAGGCACCACTAACCAAACACTACCATGAAGACCTCTCCAAACAAGTAAGGGACAATGTTGTTGAGAAGTACAAGTCAGGATTAGGTTCTGAAAAAATACCCAAATCTTTGATGATCCCCAGGAGCACCATCAAATCTATCATAACCAAATGGAAAGAACATGGCGCAACAGCAATGAATAAAAAAAAAAAAATGCCACTGCTGCTCATGTCTGCATTGGATGCCTTCAAACGAGGCGCTACATTACCTGACCACTTGTGGACCGATCTCTATACAAAGGCGCAAACAAATGGATACAAGGTCTCAGCTGGACAGACCTATAGCGCCAACTTACAGAAACCCCCAGACACGGTCACCCCCGAGAGTACTGGGAGATTGGGAACCATAACCACATTGTAACTGGAGATACTTCCATCATCTAATAAATCACACGACTAGATAGGAGGAGGTAAAATGGCCGTATACAGCAGAAATCAGCTGCTCTCCAGGAACCAGACTATGCCGAAGAACTACACTACACTTTACAAAATATATAAATGTTTTTAGAATGGAAAATAAAATATAGTAATGTATAATTTCTAACCTGTTACTGTCGTTGGAGATTGCCGGCATGGTGTGGTTATTATTATTAAGATTTGTTTATAAGGCACCAGCATTTTCTACAGCGCTACTCACAAAGGTATAGTAAAGTAAAGTAGAGTGGGTACAACAAACAATGCAACAGACAACAAAGTTGAGGTCCCCTACTCCGAAGAGCTTACAATCTAGAAGGTAAGGATGGGTTATTTAGAGGCATATTGGCAGGAGTAAGAGGAGGAAACATACTGAAGAGGGTGGTTGTGGGCAGAGATAGAAAGGAGGTGCACAGTGGTTAGCATCTAGTCTAGTGGAGTGCGCATCAGGGATGAAGAGGTCAATAAGGAGCGAGGTGCAGTAGTCGAGTAGAGATATGATGGCGTGGATTCAAATTCAACTTTCCTCCAAGACAGCAGGTCTGAAGGTTTGGAGTGATTAGAGATATTTGTGGAGTGACAGCTGCAGTAGAAGGAACTCCATCTTGGAAATGTTAAGTAAAACTTGGAGGGTGAGGGGGCTCCGATACCTTCTGTTGATCTTCCATGGTTATAAAGGGCACATTATGAATAAATCGTCAATATTTGTAGGACTATGATTAGAGCAAGTCATTTGGAACCTGTGCATACTTTGTGCGAGCAAGCAAGGCCACGACCAGACTCCCAATAAGGCAGAACTTGAGTGTTGTCACATTAGATGATGTGCCAGAATCTATGGGATGAGCAGAAAAGTTGCAGAAACACCTGGAGATATGTGCTCCCTCAGACATGGTACTTACTCCTCTCTTTGATACTCTTGAAGTCCTACATCCCGGGCCCAAGCAATGATCTTCTGGTGTACGGGGGAGGCTCTCTCCTCTAATGACAGCCATCTTTTCTGGATCTTCTCCCAGAGCAGAGGGAAACCAATGAACCGTTTGGGACGGATGTGGCGCAGTGTAGAGAGGAGTGAACTCTGGGAAGAAAGAGAATGCGGATAATATAGGAGAAAACATGGAATCAGACCCTACAGCGAAGCCAAAAAATGTATTCTTATATCAATACTGATGGGAAACTGGACAGAGAAGCAGAGACTATACAGAGGCATGGAGGGGACACAACAAGACCACCAAGTCTGTCCCAATGGGACAAATGAAGGGAAGGACTTCCATCTCCCAATGGGATATTCCCATAACTTTAGGAGCTAGACTCGTGTAGCAATGAAGACCAGTTGGAGGACAGAGGGGACCCACTAAGCAGGTAGGGTTCAGAAGAGACACAG
The DNA here is from genome assembly GCA_027410445.1 of Discoglossus pictus. Taxonomy (NCBI): domain Eukaryota; kingdom Metazoa; phylum Chordata; class Amphibia; order Anura; family Alytidae; genus Discoglossus; species Discoglossus pictus. The sequence goes on along the minus strand of CM050163.1, from coordinate 566,182,523 downwards.
CAAGAAGAAATACAGGGAGCATCGTTATGGCACCACCTTGACAGCAAGACAAACACTGGAAGGCACGTACTAGTATGTAAGTGGTTTTACTACAGGGACAGGGTGAAGGCAGAAAGCAAGGGGGTAGCCATGGCAAGTAGATGGGCCAGTTGCGCATTCTCCGAGAGACCCAGATAGAACGTTCTGGTATTTTACCTTCAGGGCATAAGGTTCACAAAAATATGTGGGACTTCCACAGCAGAGTGGCATAAACAGGTCAAAGAGCTGGGCAGCAGCTTGGCACAAAGGGAGATAACTGACCACATCATCATCAGAATTGAGGTCAAGCATGTCACAACAGGTCCGAGACACCCATGTGAGCTGCAAAGTAAAGATAGAAGAAATATGTGATGGTTTGCTCTTTGTTCACAGCTTCTCTTAGGCTGGACACTCCTGGACATCCACAGGCCATGCTTACATTGTCATGGCTGAACATGACCCCTCGCGTGCTCCCTGCTGGGTACATTACAGCGCAGCACTGATTGGGCTTCTGAGATGCGATGACATCATTAAGGTGGGATTCTGAGACCTTTGACCCAAGACCGATAAACTCTGCCCACTGAAAGAAATTGTATATAGCAAAATATGAGGCAGACAAATAACTAGAGGGATCTGAGAAAAAGAACAAGAGCAGCAAGAACAAGAAGAAGAGCAAGAGCAAGAACAAGAATAGCAAGAACAAGAAGAAGAGCAAGAGCAAGAGCAAGAGCAAGAACAAGAGCAAGAACAAGAGCAAGAACAAGAGCAAGAACAAGAGCAAGAACAAGAATAGCAAGAACAAGAATAGCAAGAACAAGAGCAAGAACAAGAGCAAGAACAAGAGCAGCAAGAACAAGAGCAGCAAGAACAAGAGCAAGAACAAGAGGAGCAAGAACAAGAGCAGCAAGAAGAAGAAGAAGAGCAAGAAGAGCAAGAACAAGAGCAAGAAGATGAACAAGAGCAAGAACAAGAACAAGAGGAGCAAGAACAAGAGGAGCAAGAACAAGAAGAGCAAGAACAAGAAGAGCAAGAACAAGAAGAGCAAGAACAAGAAGAGCAAGAACAAGAAGAGCAAGAACAAGAGCAAGAAGAACATAAAGGGGCAACAACAACAAAAGGGGCAACAACAACAAAAGGGGCAACAACAACAAAAGGGGCAACAACAACAAAAGGGGCAACAACAACAAAAGGGGCAACAACAACAAAAGGGGCAACAACAACAAAAGGGGCAACAACAACAAAAGGGGCAACAAAAGAGGAGCAAGAACAAGCGGAGCAAGAACAAGCGGAGCAAGAACATGGGCACTTCTGGATAAAGTCAAGAGTAACAAGGCAGGGGAGAAAATTGAAATTTCAGGAAGAAGTGTACTGTAAGAAGAGTGGGGGAGAGGAATGGAGAGATAGAGAGAGCACAATAGAAAAAAGGAAGAGCGAGAGCAAGCAGAGAGGGACCAAGAGTGTAAGGAGAAGTCAGATTTGGGGTCAGAGATTTTTCTCACCACGTAGACCGATGGGTGTCGTTCACTCATTTCTCCTTCCCAAAGCACTACGGCCTTCACCAGAGGAAGATGCTCCAACACCTAAGGACAAGTCAGGTCTTCAGTAAGACAGGGATTCCTGTATATTCCATATGAGAATACTATAGGTTTGTGTCACTTTAAACTTCAGTTCCTTTGCTTAACATAAAAAAATACGGCATAGCCCCCAAACCGTACAAAGTAACAATCCTACTCTGGAGGCGGTGTGAATAACATGTAGGATAAACTCTTTCCTAAAGCAAGTCAAGATAAAGAGGAACCCAGAGGAGCTCCCTAGGCCAGACCCAAGGAAGTCAGATCTGCCTCCTGACCCCCCCCCCCCCCCCCCATTGCGCAACATATGTTGGTGCGGGAGGTGTGAGAAGCTACTCCCAGGTACTATTTAGACAGCCATTAAAGTAATGTCTTTACACTTTAATTTAAGTAATAAACAACATAGTAACAGGTAATATCTGCTGAGTAATTTATCTCCTCTCACCTCAAGGACCTTCGTCAGCTGCTCCTGGTCCTGCACCATCACCACGTGGGCATCACATCTCAATGCTACATCCCGACAAAGTGATGGAGAACTGGAGGGGTCAATTCCAACTGCCAAAGCCCTGGGACAGAAAGGAAGACATCAGGGGGAGAGGAACTAGAACCTCATATATCCTTCAGTGTGCTCTAGAAACCACCCCCCATAAAGCTTGTCCTTCCATTAGTACACGTTGGTATAGCAGGGACTAGCAGTCCATACAAGCCATTAGTATACTTAATCGTGGTAGGCTTTGTCCAGTGGGAGCCCCCCAGCCCCCCCCCCCCCCCCCACACGGGGCAGTGGGACTGTGCTGTATCTTGTAACCAGTAGATGTCAATGTACAGGAAGTTAGTTACCCGGCCATGATGGATCCGATCTCAGACACAAACCATTTGGGAGAGTTAAATCCAAGAATCAGAACTCCATGGAATCGTGGCAGCTCCAACTGTGAGACACACAAGGAATATCCATGAGACATAGCAAGAGACAGCACTGAACACTGAGAAATGAGCGGGGTCTCAATGGGACATTCCCTGGACGAGGCAGCACTGGCTCCTGGCAAAACAAGTCCTGGCCCTTTAATGAATATGGTGTGTGTATAAAATGTGACAAGATCGAGTGCAGAGATTGGACGAGACAACAACCAGAAATAAACAAGGAAGCAGAATCAGAGGGAGCGGGGATTGGGGGTGATCTGACTTCAGTTCCTACACCCCTAGATTGGGGTAAATCACTAACTAGGTCTGAATTCAGGACTTGCGAAGAAACTGGACCCTGAATCGGGGCAATAAAATCCTTCGGGAAATAATAAAATATAATATAAAGTACTGAAAGCCGCAAAGGAAACAATGTCCACAAAGGTCAAGGTCTCCTCTAGGACCTCTGGAATAACTTTATATTTATATTTAATTCATCTTTTCTGTCAGCTGATTCTGTATGTTACCATCTCAGGTAGTGTGTGTCCTAGTTCCAAAGAGGCCAAAATCTTCAGCGCCCAAACTACAGTCTCATCAGTCTTCTTTGCCGAAGCAGTTTGTCCAAATGGCAGCTCACCGATAACAGGATAATTGCTAAATGCCACAAAATTGGAAGCCTTCTATGTCCTGAGGAGCCATCTTTCACCCGATGTCCTACTTCCGGACGGGTTTACTGTCCGAGAAAGGAAAAATAACGCTCTCAAACCGCAAGGTCTGCAACAAAACATTGTGGGGTATCCATGATCAGCAGACATGTCATGGGATGCAGTCATAATCATCTCGCTGTACGATCCCATCATGGACAAGGGATAGGATGCCAAGATAATAACGCCCCCATACACACTAAACAAATTCAAGAGGGGTTCCATGAGCACCAGGATGAAGCCAAACACCATGGCCTCCCCAGTCACCAAATCCAGATATCATCAGGGGCGGCTGGTCCATTGGGGCAGCTGGGCAACCGCCCTCCCTAATTAGAGTCCATAAAAGCATATTTTATTCTATCATTTGTTTTATTCTTTATTCCTATAATTCTAACAGACAGTGGTTATCTTTTTCCCTTCCCTCTTTCATTTTCCTCCCCCCAAAAACATACATTAAAACAAAAAAACGTTGTCTGTGTAATGCATTTACACGGCGGCTGTCATGCAGTCAGGTACCTGAAGGTGGAGCCACTGAGTTACTGGGACGGCGCCCAAAGCCTCTAGATAGGGCTCTGCTACATGGAAGAGAGGCTCAGCAGAGCTCCCTGTGCAGCCTGATTAAAAGCTGTTGGGGCGTCTGACTGCAACGTCCACTCATTCCTGCCACTAGAGGCACTGCAGAGCACATACATTACCTCATAGACACATGCTAGCTGTGAGTGAGGGAGAAGAGAGAGTGGCAGCATGGAGCAACATGATACCAGGAGGTGGTCACAATAAATGTAAGTATTGAAGACAGGCTCTTATTTATTTATTATTCCATAGAACTTACAACTACCTTCTGTTAGTCTACTTGTCAGTTCTGTCTAGGTGTGATTGTTTCTGTATAAATGTATGTATATATTGCATGGCATGTGTGTATACAGCATGCTGCGTGTGTGTGTCAATATATGTATATTGCATGCTGTTTTATGTGTGCATATATATATATATATTCATATATTGCATGTTGTATGTGTGTATATGTGTGTGTATGTCTGCAAATATGTGTGTAAATGCATTTTGTGTATGTGTGTATTTATATGTATACACTGATTGCTGTGTTTGTGTGTAAATATATCAATATTTTGTATGTTGTATCTACATATATGGGTATACTGCAGGCTGTGAGTATGTGTGTAATTATATGTATATATACTGCATACTGTGTTTATGTGTGAACATATTTGCATATATTGCATGTTGTGTTTGTAAATATGTGTATATACAGCTTACTTTGTGTGTATTTGTGTGTAAATATATTGCATGCTCTGTATTGCTGTAAATAGATGTAAATACTCATGACTTGTATTTATTTATGAAAATGCTTTATATGTGTATTTTGTATGTTGTATAACGGTAAATATAACTCCCTGTATGTGTGTATATACATATATATATATATAATTTCTGTTTTTCTTTATATGCATATAACTATATGTATACTCAGGGGTGGACAAAAATAGTTAACACTTAGGAGCCAAGAACACATACAAGCCAGACAGAGAGTTTGTATGACACTGTAATGTATGTATGTATGTATGTATGTATGTATGTATATATATATATATATATATATATATATATATATATATATATATAGTCTCATAGGTAAAGATAAAGAGAGGGGGAGAGGGAAAGATAGAGAGAGGGAGGGGTAGAAGATAGATAGATAGATAGATAGGAGATGCATGTCTGGGATATGCTTTTTCTACAAAACTGAGCTCTCTACCTTCTTATAGCATGAAAAGCTCCTCTTAGGATTACAAATTCTAATATTATCTTGCTATGTTTTCAGTCTACAGGAGGACACGTTGTGAGTGATCTGAACCCAGTGCTTGCTGCAAGGAATGCAGAGCTCAGCTTGACATCCAAAGGTACCAATGGCCTGACCTGATCAGTATATAAAACTAGCGAATTGCCCGTCAAAAAATGACGGCAATGAAATAGTAAGGTAGCTAAATTAGTAAATGAATATACTGTACCTATTTTGAAGCATTGTGATGAAGAGCTGGCAATCTGTGTTGATGTTGCTGCAGCATTAGTGGTGTGGATCTGCTGTATAAGCATGCTGAATGTGTGCAGTGTAACACTGTGCGTGCGCGAGACCAAACCGTTAGCGTAGTCGTGTACTTCCGCATTGGCGTCAAATGGCGAGTAATGTGTGGTATAGGTCTGTATCGGAATATCCGTAGGTGTTTTGTGGTGTTTTGCGAGTTTAGACTGCTGTAGCCTCGTTTTCGTTTTGTTCGGCGGCCATTTTTTCTCTCGCTTAGATTTTTTTTTAGTCTCTAAACTGTTTTATTTCGAGTAAAATCGATGGGTGTAAGTTGTATTTTTGAGGTCCTGGGTGCTCCCTCTTGGTGTAGGTAAGGTTTTTATGTATGTGCTGTGTGTATGTATTGTGTTTTAAATGTTTGTATGTCGGCGTGTTGCGTCCGATGTTTGCAAGGTCGTAATGTGTGGTAACGTGTTTCGTACGTTGTTTGCGTTCCTCGTAAAATTTAGCGAGTGTCGTAATTTGTGTGTCGTGTTTTTTGAGTAGCGACGTGAAGTTTGCGAGGGTTTGAGGCCCTTGCCCAGTGACCTCGCCAGCAACTGAGTCCCTCGCTTCGCGAGGGGCCTCAGTTGCTGGCATGGAGCGCCTTCGGCGCTCCATGCCAGCAACTGAGGCCCTTGCCCAGTGACCTCGCCAGCAACTGAGTCCCTCGCTTCGTGGGTGTAAAAATGGGTGTAGTCTGTAAGTGGACAGGGCCTATAGGGGTAACATGTTGTGAAGGGGAGGAGTTTATAATGTTGGGTGGCGTCAATGTAAAGGGAGGGGCCAGGTCTCTGTCTTCCGCCCCACCAACTTGGAAAGTCACCAGCCGCCACTGGATATCATTGAACCTTTATGGGAAGTTCTGGAGCTCAGTGGATGTCCACGTCCTTCATCCCTTACTAGGAGCTTCTCTTCTTGAACCACAGTACAAGATTCCACTGCAAAAAGTTCAGGACTTGTATGAAGCATTCCAAGACGCACTAAAGTGGTTCGGAGATGCCCTGCTACGTGTTCCCCGATATTCGTACAATATAAGGGGGTTATATATTATATCTATCCTCAGTGTAATGGCACTTAAAAGCATCTGGTGCCATTGGGTCCTCCTCCCTTGCAGTTATCTGCAATGTGCATGGGTGTAGGAACCGAGGGGGCTAGGAGAACAAATCCCCCACCCGATTATTCAATGCGTAATCTTCATTATATTATTATTTTAGTCTGGGCTTTCTGGTCAAACCACAATTTCTGCTAATTTTGGGTTGCAAGCAAGTACTCCTGGACTAACCCAATCAGGGTCTCCAGACAATCTCTAAGCCACAGCATGTATGGCACTACAGGGAGTGATCCCCTTCCCAAAGCTTAAGTAACAGGTCCAACGGTCCCTAACTTGCCATCCATTCCTACATCCAACACATCTATTTCCCCCTGTACCACACCCAAAACCTTTAGATTGTAAATCGCAAATGTTTTAATCTTGTAAGGTGCTTTGGGAAAGCACTTTGTATGTCAGATTCTAAGCCTTGTACTTAATGGCCCCACAAAATATATTGGCGCATTACAACAACAATAATAATAATAATAATAATAATAACCCATGCAAGACCTCAAAGGAGAAGAACCCTGTGGACTCTTGAGGGACATCTCCACATTAGCTCAGCAAAGGACTCCTGGCTCCCTCAAGTCAGATCTCTGAACTGGTGCCTGTAACAATTAGGGGTCATTGCATACCGTGCCAGTTATGCTCTATCCAGCTCCTAATATTTCTCAGCCATATCCTGGAGAATGTCCTCAGTGGCTCGCCCACACAGAAGTCCCACCACCAGCATGACCCAATCCTCTGATACAACACTCTGTAATGGAGTTCAAAGTCTTTGGTGTCCTCCAACTTAACAAAGGCTTTATAAAGTGTTTTGGAGTGGAGGGTCACCTTCAGGGACATGGAGGCTGGATCTGTAGGGTTGGTTAGCCTCCAACCACTGGTTTCTCACTCTGGTAACCTCCACAGTTATTACTTCAGGATCTCTATCTTGTGGTCAGAAGACATCCCCTCCTACAGCACTGCAGCCCTTTGTTACTACCTCCAGGTCCCCTCTGGTTCCTCACCTTCATTCAGGGCATTATTGTGGCTGGAATCTTTAGTAGGTGTAGCCCCAGATATATTCTGCTCCTCAACCAATCTGCCTGGTTGGCGGGTCTCCACCGGAGTGGCCCCAGGCTTTGATCTCGTCTCTGAATTCAGTCAGTCATTTTTCCATACTGAGCTATCTGGACAGGTTGTTTGTATCTGCCCTGGAC
>CM050163.1:566117458-566167458 GCA_027410445.1 Discoglossus pictus | reverse complement strand
AATGTTTTGACCTTCATTGTGCAATGAAGATCCCTCATTGGACAGAAACACTAAGAAGATGAAAATAAGAGGTCACAGGCTTGAAAGGAGTTGGAGAAAGTCCGGCACAATAAACAACAGAACAACTGCAGAATTACGCACAGAAATACCAGTGTGCCCTCAAAAGTCAGGGTTCCTGTCGAGATAAATCGCAGCAGCAATAGACCATCTCAGCTCGATCACACTGGAGAAATGCTCTGCAAACTAGATCGGCCTTCTCCCCATCACAGTTTGAGGACTTTACCATCTTTCCTCCACCCGTGCCAAAATCCATGCAACGGCACCAGAAAAATGTATAAGAGTTCTATACCCTCCTGGACAAGTTCTGAAAATGTTGGTGAAGAAGAACTGACCAAGTGACCAAAGGACTGTGTCCCACGACTTGCAATCAGGGTCCAGGCACCACAGTGTTTTGTTTTGTCATTCAGATGTGTCCCACTCTCTATGACCCTATGAACATTAGCATGCCAGGAATATCTGTCAGCCACTGCCCCTCTGAACACCAAGCTCATGCCCATTGCTTCATACCTTCCAATGAACAATTTGTCTTGATTTCCTGTAGTACGGATTTATTAGATCTTAATGCAGTCAAAGGGACTCTGTATTGTGGTGTTGGAGAAAACTACAAAGGCATTTATTCTTCTTTGCTCAGACGTCTTTATGGTCCAGCTCACACATCCGTTTGTTACGACTGGGAATACCATAGGTATGACTATGCAGAGCTTTGTTGATAACTGAATATCTTTACCTTTTAATAGCCTGTCCAGCCTTACAATAGCTTTCCTCCCCATGAGCAAATGCCTTAACTTCAGGACAGCTGCCACGGTCATGACTGATTTTGGGGCTCCCTTGAACCCCACGAGCAACCCTGCTATTTTAAATTCTAGCAACATGGGGGGGGGGGGGGGGGGGGGGGGGGTACTAATATCCAAGGCTATCAATCTGGACATGATACTCGTTGTAAGGTCTGTGATGGGTTTTTGTGTGCAGTGCAGTGTGGGCCACAATAATTACCGCTGGGTTACTATATTGTGTTGTGTGAACTGTAATAATGTTATTTTACCTGTAAACTAACAGAATTGCACTTTCTGACATATTGTGTTAGTGAAATAGCAAAGGGATAAACCCAAGGTTTCTGCAAGAATTGATATGGCCCCTGAGAGCGACCAGGCATACACTCTCTATCATAAAGTGATACTTCACCTAACAGCAAAACACAGGCCTGAGATATTAGTGACCTGTCCAGATAACTACCAAACTGTAGCTGGAATGGGAGGGGGGTTTATGACCTAGTGATGGGGTGAGGAGGTCACACTAAGAATTCAAACCCCCTCATAGAGGGAGGGGAATCAGGAAGAAGTGTGGCTGTGATCTTATTGTGTTTGTGTAAGAAGAATTAAGTCTGCTCTGCAATAACTAATGGTGCATGTGTGACTTTCCTGCTTCTCCATGACTGATGTCCTGATCTGAATTGCTGGGTGATGAGAAAAATAAAGTCACAACCTGCAGACTGCTCCTGTAACTTACAGTAGGATAATTAGTACTAAGCCCCTCATCTCTCTGGGTTGGGACCCATCTGCAGAGATCTTTTAGACCAGGAAAAAAAATGATGTCACTGCCTCTAGTAGAGGGCATGGACTTCATTGGCCCAGTGTTCAAACATTGCAGAAGCCCTTGGCACTAAAGGAAGTAGCGCTATGATCTCTCCTAAATGAAAGGAGAACGTCAGAACTCTATGATCGGAATATACGTCTTATACAAAGTATATTATTGTAGAGGACATTAAAATGTAGAATGTTGGAGCACGACTCTGGCCCATGCATGTTCCAATCCTACATTACTTCTGGTGCCTTTTATGGTTCAGATGTGACGTTTCAAACAACACAGTCTGATTTTCATCATTTGGCCCTTTCCAGGAACACAGAAAAGACATGACAAAGGTTCAAAATAATAAGCATTTTTATAAATTTAACATTATTTTACAGTGTACTTAAATTGAAATTTGTAAATGTTGACTATCAATCTTCCATTCTGGTCCTCACCCTACTAAACAAATCCTTTTATCTTTGTGCTGGAGAATACAAATCCCCCCCCCCCCCCCCCCTCACCCATCCCTTTAGTTACACCGTCCTTTCCTTACCTTTTATCACTTGACGTGTGGGGTTCTTTACACGCAGAAGCTCTCTGCCCTCTTTTTCTGTGGCCTCTTGAGTCTGATCATGTTCCTCACGGTGCTTGGCCTGCAGTAGATGGATTTGTTCCAACTCATATATTGTATTTTGGGATTGCTCATGTTCTTCATAATGCCTGTCTTCTCTGTGACTCTTTTTGCCCTCCTCGTGTGGGACATTTTGATCTTGTTCATTCTTCTTGAGGGTGGATTCCTCAGAATGATTAACAACATCCTTATTCTCTTTATATGTGGATTCTTGACATTTCTCTCCACATCTAGCCACTTTTACATGACCAGGTTCATCATTAGAGGTGGCATATTGGAGCAACTTCTTACCCACTTCAGATAAGCATTGTTTGGGTTCATCTTTAACAGAAGAATCTTGGGATCGGTCAACTTCCTCACATGTAGATTCTTCAGCTTGGTCAAGATTCTCCTCATAAGTGGCCTCCCAGGATTCAGCTTGCTTCTCAACAATCCTGGCTTTCCGGGGCTCAGCTTGCTCCTCCTCAAGTGAGGCTTTTCGGGTCTCAGGGCTATTCTCCTCAAGTGCAGCTTCTTGGGACTCTGTATGGCCTGCCTCATTTAGGGTCTCCAAGGGTCCAGCTTGTTCATTTTCACTTGTAGCATGACTAGACTCAAAGTGATCATCCTTCCTCATGGCTTCCTGCTGGCTCCTTTCCAACATACATTGTTTTGGTTTCACATCATCTTTGGAATGCTCTAACTTTTCACATCTATTCTCCCTGGTTTGTTCAGTCTCTTCTTTGTAGGTCTGTTTTTGAGTTTGGGCATGCTTAAAGGTGGCTTCTTGAGGCTCATATTTTTCCTCCTGATGGGGGGTTTGTTGATGCTTGGCATTTTCCCCCTCATAGGTGGCTTCTTGAGGCTCATCTTTTTCCTCCTGATGGGTGGTTTGTTGATGCTTGGCATTTTCCCCCTCATAGGTGGCTTCTTGAGGCTCATCTTTTTTCTCCTGATGGGGGGTTTGTTGGGTTTTGGCATTTTCCTCCTGATGGGTGGTTTGTTGATGCTGGGCATTTTCCCCCTCATAGGTGGCTTCTTGAGGCTCATCTTTTTCCTCCTGATGGGGGGTATGTTGATGCTTAGCATTTTCCCCCTCATAGATGGCTTCTTGAGGCTCATCTTTTTTCTCCTGACTGGTGGTTTGTTGGGGTTTGGCATTTTCCTCCTGATGGGTGGTTTGTTGATGCTTGGTATTTTCCTCCTCATAGGTAGCTTCTTGAGGCTCATCTTTTTTCTCCTGAGTGGTCGTTTCTTGGGGCTCAGCATGTTCCTTCTCACAGGTGGCTTTCTTCTGATCACCGCGACCCTCCTTTCTCGCGTCCTGACTAGGCTGCTCATACTCATCAGAGCTCTCCACAAAACTGTAATTAAGAACCATATAGGGTATTTAGGCGATAGACCTATCTATGTTGGAATAACTGCCAATTAACCCTCTCAACTACAAAAGCAATACACAGGCAGTGACCACGTCTACTGCAGCACACCAACAACTCACATGAATAGATGTGTGGCACCCCCTACCATAATGGCTGTCTCTCCCACAAGACAGAAACATACACCCACAGTGACTGTCCTACAATATGGCAACACTCACACTTCAACATCTCTCCCCATCCACAGAACCACCTACAACCCAACTTCCCCAACACAGGTAGCAAGCAACATAAACCATCATTTCCACCACACACATGAGCAAATACAGACTACTGGACAATCTGCACCATAACAAAGGAGCCTACCTCTCTGGTGTGACCTCTGATCCCTGGTCTGTGCTCTCTGGAGATGCTATGATGTCTGATATGGAGAGAAAAGTCAGGCCTTGAATGGTTACAGAACATCACATCTAAGGCACTCCTTGAACAACTGGAGATACATCGCTCCGCAAACAGGTCTAGTCACATGATATTAATAGGTGTATAGTGGAGTTCCTACATTTAATAGGAAGGAGTTGTAGGACACATGCACTACCAGAACCAAGCAACACCTCAACAGTAGCACATGGTATCTGGGTCTGGAGTCTAGGGGCAGGTAACCATATCGGACGGTGACATGAAGGGGGTCCTATTATACATACAGATATGTTGTGTCCTGCCAGGGGGGCTCCGTCGATCTTCCTCTCTAGTTGTCTTCTTAGGTTGCTCTTTATACACAGAGATATCCACAAATCTGAAGATAGAAATGAAATGTAAATTCATTATAATATTGCGGCAGATGTCCTTGTAGATAAATCGAGAGAAACCTCAGAGTGACTGGGAATCTGGGCAGAGATTTATGGCAAATAAGAACATAGATGTTTATATGGTCACAAAAAGGTGACATAAAGCTACCATGATAGAGATTTAGTCAATATATACCCAACCCCCCCAACAGAAAGAGACAGCCCATATATAGCCCCCAAAAGAAAGATGGCCCATACATACCCCCTGTCATGATCCTCCCGACCACCAGTTTTTGGGACTCATGTGATCTGGTGGTGTGGGACTGGGCTAGATCTATTTATAGTTATTTAATGTTATATTAAGTTGATTACTGTATGTTATGTTAATGAGGTGTGGTTCTTTATGCTGCATGCTTGGTTCATTAAGTGTTAAATATTTTTGAATGTTGAGGTGGCCAGAATCTGACAGGAAGAGGAGAAATCAGTTATGTAATCGCTGTCTGTGCTGCATGGAGGGTGTGAGACAGCAGGAAAGAAAGGTAACAGCGTTAAGGGACTCTGAAAAGATGTACATGTGTCAGAGTGCCAGAGACTATAGCTGCCCTGATCCTGCATAGTTAACGAACAGTGTAAATACTCATAATGAAAAGGGGAATTTTCATGCTCTTGAATGTCGTCAGCTCAAGTTTAAAATGTACATCTATTGAACCTGATATGAAGTGTCTACAGCAATAAAAGCCGTTCCTGATGTTTATAAAGCCGAGTCGGAGTTCATATTTTTAAATACTGCATCTGGGGAAGGACATTTTTAGAAACATCAGCTGTCTTGGTGAAGGGATATAAATAACTTGGTGTATCTGCTGGGTAGGTTTGGCCATAACAGCCTTATCAAGCCCGACTGAAGAAAGCAGATCGCCACCCCCCCCCCCCCACATACACACGCACACACACACACAGACGTGGCCAATATACACCCCCCCCCACACACACACACAGAGATGTGGCCAATATACACCCCCACACACACAGAGATGTGGCCAATATACACCCCCCCCACACACACACACTGCCAATATACACCCCCCACACATGGCCAATATACACCCACACACAGACGTGGCCAATACACCCCCCCCCTCCACTCAGAGACGTGGCCAATATATACCCACACACGGCCTATATACACCCCCCCACACACACACACACAGAGACGTGGCCAATACACCCTCCCCCCTCCACACAGAGACGTGGCCAATACACCCTCCCCCCTCCACACAGAGACGTGGCCAATACACCCTCCCCCCTCCACACAGAGACGTGGCCAATACACCCTCCCCCCATCCACACAGAGACGTGGCCAATACACCCTCCCCCCATCCACACAGAGACGTGGCCAATACACCCTCCCCCCATCCACACAGAGACGTGGCCAATACACCCTCTCCCCATCCACACAGAGATGTGGCCAATACACCCCCCATCCACACAGAGACGTGGCCAATACACCCCCCATCCACACAGAGACGTGGCCAATACACCCCCCATCCACACAGTGACGTGGCCAATACACCCTCCTTCCTCCACACAGAGACGTGGCCAATACACCCCCCTCCAGGCAGAGACGTGGCCAATAGACCCCCCCTCCACACAGAGACGTGGCCAATAGACCCCCCCCTCCACACAGAGACGTGGCCAATAGACCCCCCTCCACACAGAGACGTGGCCAATAGACCCCCCCTCCACACAGAGACGTGGCCAATAGACCCTCCTCCACACAGAGACGTGGCCAATAGACCCTCCTCCACACAGAGACGTGGCCAATAGACCCCCCCTCCACACAGAGACGTGGCCAATAGACCCCCCCTCCACACAGAGACGTGGCCAATAGACCCCCCCTCCACACAGAGACGTGCCAATACACCCTCCTTCCTCCACACAGAGACGTGGCCAATACACCCCCCTCCACACAGAGACGTGGCCAATAGACCCCCCCCCCCCTCCACACAGAGACGTGGCCAATACACCCCCCTCCACACAGAGACGTGACCAATAGACCCCCCTCCACACAGAGACGTGGCCAATAGACCCCCCTCCACACAGACGTGGCCAATAGACCCCCCACACACACACAGAGACATGGACAATAGACACCCCCCACATAATGACAGATGACCAATATACACCACCACAGGCCTCTTGGTGCCTGGTGCCTGGTGCAGATACACTTACCTCCCTGATGTGATCTCTGACCCCTCCATGTTGCCATCTGATGTGGAAATAAACAAGAAATTGAAACCTGGTGTCAGTGACATAATGACTGGGGCCCCGCCCCCACCAAGCCCTCCTATTGATAGATATCGTTTTGTTTATAGGGATATTTCACCTGAAGAAGGGAAGGATTTGGTGTCTCTAGGTGTGACTTATTATAATGAACTGTTCATATGGTGCCACTTAGGGTAAAATACAAATATTGGATAGCTTATAAAGAAAAAAAAGTACCCTTTCATAGTGCACACCAATTAATCCCAATTAGTATTATATAGACTTAAATATTTAATAAAACTTAACTTTTAATAACTTCTATAAAATATTTAGACGCAGCAAACAGGAATTGTATTAGGACAGATTAATTATAAGGTGCATTATTATATTTAGTGCCATCAGAAAGTGCCAGTATGACCATAGGAGAAGCTGAAAGTGCCAGTGCTTTAATAAATAAATAAGTGCCAGTGCCTTATTACTAAATCTGAATACTCTGTTTAGTATCTTGCTCAAATTTTCAACATTCTTTTAAAAGTGCCAGTGTTGTAGTTAATAAACCTGAAAGTGCCAGTGCTATAGCTAATAAACCTGAAAGTGCCAGTGCTGTAGTTCATAAATCTAAAGGTATTAGTGTAGAGCCGGTCGAGTGTCTGACTCTATTAGAATGCTATTAATCCTTTGTTTGTTTGTCCAGAATCACTATATAGTATCGACTATACTCTTAAAAGCAGGTCCTAGTGCTGGGTGGATCATGGATTTATTCTTAGATATAAATCTTTATAATCAATATAATTGATATAGCGTTGTGTCCATGAGGTATAACAATTTTCTTAGAGATCCCAGTGTCCCAATGCTATTGCTCCTTAGTTTGCTTATCCTTAATATCTATACAGATTTAGTTATACTCTTGACATTAGACACTGTTCCTAGTGCTAGGTGGCTCATGGTTTAATTGCTAAATATCTCTCTTAATGATTACTATAAACGTTGTGTCCATGACGCACAGCATAGCACGCTTGTAATGGAGATCGCGGTTAGGACGCCTCACGATGACGTCACTAACCCGTGTCTCACGTTGCTGCGTCTAACCCGACGTACATTTCTCAATTTCCTCAGGGGGTTACCGCCATGACTGCTGGAGATCCTTTTATAGCCTCCAGTTGTCATGGAGATTGTGTCGTTAGTTAAAAACAGCCAATTATTTGGGTAAAAAATGCTCTATATCCAACATCACAGAGGTTTGCACGCAGTGAAGTACTTTTTGGAGAAAAAAGGCAACCTCTATGATAAACATAATGAATTTCTAATGGAATTACTAGAATGTGTCTTTTCATTAAATTATTACCACCAAATCCAAGGTACGGCTATGGGGACAGCATGTGCCCCCACATATGCAAATCTATACCTTGGATGGTGGGAAGAACAAATAGTGTTTAATGAGGAGATGGAAAACTATACTAAGGATGTGGAGTTATGGATTCGCTATACAGATGATGTGATGATTTTGTGGAATGGCACTCATCAACATTTGCTGAATTTTATAAACAAACTGAATAACAAACGACATTGGTCTCGACCTCAGAAATCAATGATACATATATAACCTTTTTGGACTTAAAAATTTGTAAGACACAAGATGGCAAACAAACAACCAATACTTATAGGAAACCGACAGCAACAAATAGCCAAAAGTAGTCATCCAAAATCTTTCATTTCTGGAATCCCAATTGGACAATATCTGAGAATTAAAAGAAATTGCTCAGATGAACAAAATTTTGAATTTGAGGCAAAAGATCTGCAAAAAAGGTTCCAAGAACAGGGATATAACAAAAAGACATTAAAGAAGCCCTACTGTAGAGCCAAAAATGTGAGTAGAGACACTCTACTTATGGAAAAGTCTCTCAAAGAAGATAACATATAAAGCCCTCCACAATAGTGCCCCCTCCTACATCTCTGCTCTCATCCCAAAATACACTCCCACCCGCCCTCTTCGCTCTGCTAATGACCTTCTTCTCTTCTCCTCTCTCATCACCTCCTCTCATTCCCGGCTTCAAGACTTTTCACGTGCTGCCCCTATTCTTTGGAACTCTTTACCTCGCACCACCAGACTATCTTCCTGCCTCAGGTCCTTCAAAATCTCTTTAAAAACACATCTATTCAAAAAAGCCTATCATCTTTAGCCTCTTCATTCACTATGCATCTCTCACTCTCCTGTACCTTACCCATACCCTTTAGAATGTAAGTTTGCGGGTTTTAATCTTGTGAGGTGCTTTAGGGAAAGCACAGTGTATATCAGATTGAAAGCTCAATAACAGGGTCTTCCATTATTTTCATTGTGGGGCATTGTTTATACTTGTACCTAACCCCTGTATTGCGCTGCGGAATATGTTGGCGCGTTATAAATAAAGTATAATAATAATAATAATAATAATAATAATAATAATAACAATAATAATAATAACAACGTCTGATGTATTGGAGCCTACAATGACAAGTGGTTTGATGTAAAAAAGATCTTCAATAAACATTGGCAAATATTAAGAGATGATAAAGATCTCAGACCATTTCTAAATGATCATGCACAACTCACAAGTAGAAGATCTACAAATGTAAAAGATATGCTGTCCAAGAGTCATTTAGAGACCCCAAAAAAGACTACTTGGCGTAAGGAAATAAAAGGCTTGCCAGTATATAAAACCAGCAAAGATATTCACTTCAAAGGATAAGACACAGATATATTCTGTGAATGGTCTTATAACATGTAAAACTGAGAGAGATATTTATCTTATATCTTGCAAATGTGGAATGAGATACGTAGGTAAAACCAGCAGAGAATTCCAGAACACATCTATAGTATTAATAGAGAATATGATACACCGGTGGCTATTCATATCAATACTAAACATAAAGGGGATGTCAAAGTACTTTCTTTTATGGCCATAGACCACATTGAAAAAAACATCAGAAGGGGCAATATAGATAATGAATTATTAAAGATAGAAGCAAAATGGATTTATCTATTGAAAACGAAAAAAAAACAGATGGCCTCAATGATGGTTTTACTTTTTCACCCTACATTTAATATACAAATATATCATTAATTGTTCTATATAAAAAATTAAGTTGACCAATTGACTTCAAAATTAGGTTTCAACTATTTAGATATCAGAATATAAGATATTAAAAAGGAAGAAATCCCAGAAAATATGTGACTTTTTATATAGATATGTGCAAATAAATAAAAACGGTCATTTTTTGCTATGAAATTGATGTATAATATATCATCATTAATAAAGTTATACAAATTATTAGCAATATAAATGATAGTAAAAAAACTAAAAACTAAAAATTGCAATACCATTCAATAATATGGTGTTTTGGAAATTTACAACATAAAAAAATTGAATATCCTGTAACAATGTCTATTACCACATATTGAATTTAATGTAAATGAATCAAATATAAATCTCACTAATTCAATACAATAAGAGAAGTCATTAATATAAAATTTGCAGCTTCATAGTAATAATAGTATAATACTTATAGAGCGTTTTTTTAACCAAATAATTAGCTGTTTTTAACTATAGACACAATCTCCATGACAACTGGAGACTATAAAAGGATCTCCAGCAGTCATGTCGGTAAAACCTGAGGAAACTGAGAAACGCGCGTCGGGTTAGACGCAGCAACACGAGACACGTCATCGCGAGGAGTCCTAACCGCGATCTCCATTACAAGCGTGCTATGCTGTGCGTCATGGACACAACGTTATAGTAATCATTAAGAGAAATTTAGCAATTAAACCATGAGCCACCTAGCACTAGGAACAGCCTCTAATGTCAAGAGTATAACTAAATCTGTATAGATATTAAGGATAAGCAAACTAAGGAGCAATAGCATTGGGACACCGGGATCTCTAAGAAAATTGTGCTGTGTTATAAATCTTTATAATTAATATAATTTGATATAGCGTTGTGTCCATGAGGTATATCTAAGAATAAATCCATGACCCACCCAACACTAGGAACGGCTTTTAAGAGTATAGTCGATACTATATAGTGATTCTGGACAAACAAACAAAGGATTAATAGCATTCTAATAGAGTCAGACACTGGACCGGCTCTACACTAATACCTTTAGATTTATGAACTACAGCACTGGCACATTCAGATTTATTAGCTACAGCACTGGCACTTTCAGATTTATTAGCTACAGCACTGGCACTTTTATAAGACTGTTGAAAATTTGAGCAAGATACTAAACGGAGTATTCAGATTTAGTAATAAGGCACTGGCACTTATTTATTTATTAAAGCACTGGCACTTTCAGCTTCTCCTATTGTCATACTGGCACTTTCTGATGGCACTAAATATAATAATGCACCTTATAATTAATCTGTCCTAGTGAAGAAAATCTATACAATTCCTGTTTGCTGCGTCTAAATATTTTATAGAAGTTATTAAAAGTTAAGTTTTATTAAATAGTTAAGTCTATATAATACAAATTGGGATTAATAGGTGTGCACTATGATATTTCACCTGGACATTTAAATCCAGGACCACCTGGAAGAGCTAAATTCCAAATATATGTACGCAGAGCTGTTAAAGGGGGGGGGGGGGAATGAAACAATCCTTACATAAATATTTCAATGCAACGGAATATCATCATCATCATCACGATTCCTTTAAGTCAGATAATTCTTTATTTTATTATTGTGAGATTCCACAAACAGTGATGTTCAGTGCAGGGCGAGAAACCAATACCCTGCGATCACCGCCCAACCCCAGCAGTACCCCAACAGTAGCACGGAATATCCGACGGGGACATCCAGGGGGTCTTACTATACAGACATGTGCCTCACCTGGACTACAGGGGACGCTCTGATCTTCCTCTCTAGTTGTCCTCTTAGGTTGCTCAATATCCACATCAGAGATCTCCACAAAGCTGGAGACAAAAACAAAATGTAAACTCATTATAATATTGCAGCAGATGTCTTTGTAGATAATAGAGAGAAAATGCAGAGACCGGGATCAGAGATCGTTAGTGAATCCAGGGAATAGACTCAGCTATAGGGATTTACCGTCCCCTTTAGTGCATAACACTAGGTCATCAAATATCTTTATATAGGACAAAATGCCAACAAAAAAAATTACTATTAGAGACCACAATGATAAAAACAACTTATATAAAGCCAAATATATATGAACCCTGTGGAAAGAAAACCCAAAGGAGCCCTATAATGGGACCTTCCTCATTAGTATGGAAAAAAGTTTTTTGACGATTTGGACAGTATTGTATTTTATACTTTCAGTACTAATGATGATCTTAGTTGCAATCTGTGACACATATGTATCTATATCACATATTATAATTGTCTAACTACGAGATGTTGTCACGCTTTGCGTGGTGCGTACGATTTAGTGATGAGCGCCGCAAGCACTCATCGTCGGAGAGCCTCAAGTAGCAAGGCGAGCAGTGGAAGGAATGAAAAATGCACCTACAAACACTTAGCCTACAAACACTACAAAATGCGGCTCCGCCTTAGGCCGAAAGTAGTTGTCAAATGCTGTACTTAAAAAAATATATATAAGACGCAGGACTTAGAAAAATAAAAAATACGACCTACTAAAAATTCAAAGTTAACGGCCGAACCGCACAAACCAAAAAACAAAAAACATAAAATACAACAAAAAGATCACCGCTAGCACGGGAGAACAGCCAGGAATCTGGAGTGAGGTGAAACGCGAATTTAGGTTGAATTTAAGTAGTTTCGGTAGTTTTAAGTAGTTTTGGCACTTGAAAATCGCCTAAGCAAGAAAAAAAATGGCAGCTGAAAAAAAATGAAAACTAAGCTACACGACCCCGAACCATGCAAAACACAGCCAGCAACTTACTTGGTAGAAAAATACTAATAGGAAGGACGTAAAATGAGCGTGCAACACCGAAAACAGACGAACGTCGCCATTTTACAATACTAACTTACACATTAACATTGTGAAATGGCGTCTTTCCCACCTAAACCAACGGTTTTGGCTCACGCACACAGCCTATATATAGGGCACACTTGCCACAGAGCTGACACTTTCTCCTCAGGTGATGACTGGACATTTTCTGCTTCTGGAAAATCCAAAGAGATTGTTAGCTCTTCAGGATACGGATTGCTGAATATTAAATACAAAAAGGTACAATATATTAATAATCATTAATAAATAATTAATTAATTATTAATAAAAAAAGGATTAAACAAATTGAGCAAACAAGAATTTATGCTTGATTTAGTTTAGCAATACTTTCATGCTTAGCCGTTTGTAATATATAATTGAATAATTATGCACTTTAATTTATTAATTAATAATCATTAAGAAAAAAAGCTTAAAGTGTATTAATACATTAATGCAAAAAAATGTCTAAGACATTTACACATTGATTCATTAATTATTAATGTACATTATTTTATTTATTAATTATTAGTAATCATTATGAACACAAAATTTGAGATTTTTCAATGCCTCTAGTTTAGGAATATATTAATGCTTAGCTCTTTAGAATACATTTAGTCAGTGATTAATTATTAATTTACATTCATTTATTAATTGTAATTCGTAATATTAAAAACTAAAAAATTACCATAAACAAGATGTATATTTTAAGATGCACTGACATATCCGTGATGCCGATTGCCTCATAGGGATTAATCCAAATATTACAAATGCTTTCCATCTTATTTGACAGTTTCAGCATCGCTGCAGCTGACTGAACACAGAGTGACGTTTGCAGCCTTTCTACAACATAAACATCACCTTTACAGGTATATCATTAAATTATGTTATTTTGTTAAAAAAAGGGATTAAAGTCTTTTTAGTTGGAATTGATGACAGTTATTGATCACATATAATACTTGTCAAACTACGAAACGCCGTCACGCTTTGTGAGCTTGTGAAATGAGCTTGCAAGAACTGCATCCCTCGCAAAAAGTTTGGCAAAGCGAGGGGCCACATTTGTGGAAGGTAGAGGCTTTACGGTGCATGACTTTGTAACAACACAACTCTGCATAATCCTTAACTTGCAGCACTGCTACGGCGCCTCAAACCACCCCACAAAACTCCCCCACACAAACCTTAACTCGCACGCACCACAGCACAAAACTCGCAGCACTTAGCCGATCAAACACGTAGGATTTAGCCGACAAAACACGCAAACACATGACTAACGCGGGACTTCGGAAAAAAAAATACGAAGCCAAATACGAGTCGTAACACTTAAAAAAAATAAATAAATACGAGTCGTAAAAATACGAACTTACTGGCCGAGACATGCAAACCAAAAAACACTAAAAACACACTAAATGCACCCAAACAAATTACAAGAACATCACAGACAGCATGGGGCAACAGCCAGGACGTCTGTGTGAGGTGGAACGTGAATTTAACTCTATTTAGACGATTTTCAGCACTCTAAAATTGCCTTAACGAGGAAAAAAATGGCTGCCGGAGAAAAAGAAAACGAGGCTACACGACCGTGAAGCGAGCAAAACATAGCCAGACATGTAGCACTTTGACAAGGCACGTACGAGGTACCAAAGAGGCAAAATTCTCCCGATGCGTGTAATACATACAATATCGCCGCCATTTTACGACAATCTACACAATTACGTAGTTGATATGGCGGCTATCCCGACGAAACCAACGGTTCTGGCTCACGCACGCAGCCTATATATAGGGCACACTTGCCACACTGCTGACACTTTCTCCTCAGGTGATGACAGTCTGACGGGACATTTTCTGCTGCCGGAAAATCCAAAGAGATTGTTAGCTCTTCAGGATATTGATTGCTGGCTATTTATTATAAATAAAATACATTCATTAATTATTAATAATAAAAAAAATATTAATAAAAAAAAAAATTACATTACTCCATTTTGCACTGCCTGTACTTTATCAAGATATAAAATCATTAACCATTTCAAATATGTTTATTAATTGATTAATAAGCATTAATTAATGTACATTAATTTATTAATTATTTATCATTATTCTAAAAAATTTACAATTCTCACTATCTTTACTTTATGATTACATTATTAACTCTTTATAATAAATGTAGTCATGGATTAATTAGTAATGTTCATTCATTAATAATTAGTCATAATAAGAAAGTTAATAAAAAAATTGATCAGAAAATATGTTTATTTCACACTGGACTTACATTTCGTGGTTGCTGCTCAACTATTAATGTTCATTAATTACTTCATCAATCATTAATAAGTATTAACAAGAAAAAACATTTTTTTTTCAAATGCCTCAAAAGATATGTACATTTTGCACTGCACTTACATTTCAGTGTTGGTGCTTAATTATTACATTGCTGTTATATTTCTGTTTTAGCCTTCATTATTAATGCCCTTATTTTGGTGTGTTTATCCTCGATCCTCTTAAAATATTTCTATCACTTTATTACATTTTATAGTGCATTTACTTATTAATATACCAGGATTATATTTTGTTTGTATGCCAATTAAACATCATACAAATATTAACAATGCTTTTCATTTTATTTCAGTTTGATCATCTGTGCACCTGACTACACAGAGTGACATTTGCAGCATTGGATCTGCAATAAGATCACCTTCACAGGTATATCATTTAATGATGGTGTTTTTTAGAACAAAATCATTAACAGCCTTAGTACATTGACATTCACCAAATTCAATAGGGCTCTATATAACCACAGAGCATATTTTCATTACAGAAGTTGCCAGTTAGTGAACTTCTATCCAAAAGCAAGGTCTTCAGTAAATAAAACACTCATCTAAATAAATATGCTCTGTGCTTATATACAGCTCTATTAAATTGCCTGAAATCGCAATTTCATAAGGCAGTAAGGATTATTGATTTTCGTTGATCAATCAACATTAATCAATCATCACGAATCATTATAAAAATATAGATTGTCTATTTCACAATGCAAAGGACATTGTAAGCAATTCAATATTTAAATTCATTTTATTATATGCATGTATGAAAAGGACAACAAGTACTTTCAATGATTCATACATTCAAACAAAAATTCAAATATGATTTTTTCATCATTTTACAGATTTCTCATATCTCCACCTGCCTGAACACAGGAGTAGCCTCTGCAGGATTTCACATTATTATTACACAGGTATGTGATGTGATTTCATGACAATATGCTATCGAAAACAACGATTAAGTGTTTGTTTGTTTTTCACATACACAACACTTATTCATTAATTATTTAACGTACTTATTAATCAATAATAAAAAAAAAAATACATATATGCTTAGCCATTTACGTTTTAAGAATGAATGACAATTACACATAACTTGATTTAGTCATACTTTCATAAAAAAAAAAAAAAATGATATATATATATATATATATATATATATATATATATATATATATATATATAACCTCAATCTCTGCTTAGAGGTGGTTTGCTTTGCCCTTCTTTAGGAAAACAAGAGTTTTAAAATGATTTAATTAATCTATATGATTTTTAAAATGACTTCATAATTCTGTTCATGCTCATTGTCTAACAGGGACCGCAACTAAGAAGCATTTCAATATTTAAATACCTTCATTAAATTATGACCATATTTTATTTTTTTAAATGCATTCCCTTAGAACAATATTGAAGATTACCTGTTTATTTTTTGTATGTATGCAAATTAAAATTAATACTTTAAAATTATTCATATATTTATTCCAACAAAAATTAGAAATGCTTTTTACATCATTTCACAGATTCTTCATTTCTGCACCTGCTTCAAGACTTCTGCAGGATTTCAGCTGCTATAACATCAACTTCACAGGTATATGATTTCATGATGACATTCTTTAGTAATATAGCATTAAGTATTTTTTTGAGGCCATGGATGACAGATATTGCTTAATTAATTTAAGTCATTCGTTTTAAAAATTAATCGACATTAATAATTACAAGAAAAAAAAAATTAATACATATATACTTAGCTATTGATGTTTTAACTAATTACACTTTCAAATCATATCTTCATTTATTGATTAATTCATGTAGTACCAAAAAAAAAAAAAAAAAAGGGTTTCACGCTAAACTATACTTTGCTCATAGCTATTTCCATTTGTTCTTCTTTACAAAAACATGTTTACCTGTTTAGATTTTGCAGGCATAACAGTTTTACATTCTTTTATTCATGTGTATTCTTTTATTCATTAATTCCTCATTATGTTACTGCTCATTGTCTAACAGTGATTAGGACCTTAGAAGCAGTTAAATATTTAAATACATTTATTATATTAGGACACTTAACATTTTACAATGCATTTTCTTTGCCAAATATTGATGATTAGGATTTACGTTTGCTATGCATGCCAATAAGAAATTAATTTTAAAAAAATATTTCAAACCCTTTATATGTAATTTTACAGATCCATCATCTCTGCACCTCCCTAAAGACACAGAGTGACGTCTGCAGTATTTCAGTTGATATCACATCTAATTCACCGGTATCATTATTGATGACATTCTTTATAAAAACAGGATTAACAGCCTTATTAAATTGCAAGTTGCCCTATTAAATAAATAGAGCCCTATATAAGCACACAGCATATATTTTTAACACAACTTCTATGCAAAAGCAATGTCTTCACTAAGTAAGACGTTGACTAACTAAAAACTTCCATAACCAAAATATGCTCTGTGGTTATATAGAGCCCTATTCAATTTGTTAAATCACAGTTTTTTCATCAACATTATTCACAGTTTGTCATTCATTAATTTATGTAATTTTAATAATTAATGAATAATTAAAAAAAAATACATATATGCTAACACATTTATGTTTACATGAATGAGAATTAAACTTCATAACTTTATTGATTAATTAATTTCAGACAGATATTACTAAGTTTTTTCATGTCAATCTATAGTTTGCTAATAGCTCTTTTGCTTTGCCCTTCTTTAGGAACACATGAATACCGGTTTACGGTTTTGCAGTCATGACAGAGACAGACAGAGAGAGAGACAGACAGACAGAGAGAGACAGACAGACAGAGAGACAGACAGACAGACAGACAGAGAGACAGACAGACAGAGAGACAGACAGACAGAGAGACAGACAGACAGAGAGACAGACAGACAGAGAGACAGACAGACAGAGAGACAGACAGAGAGACACAGAGAGATCACAGTACGTTTTTTAGAAATATAAGACAGGTTAAAAAATATGTATAATAAAACAAATTAAATTCTTACACCTCTATTTCCAATAACAATGGCGGACAACGCAGAAGATAATAAAGAATATAAAAGAAGAATGGCAAGGGAACGGAAGCAGAGATGGAGAGATACACAGACCCCTGAGACTTCACAATGTTTAAGAGAAGAAGATCGACAAAGACTTCTAAAAAAAAAGAAAAATGGCTAAAAAAAGGACAAAATGAGACTGCTGTGGCTTCAAAGAAAAGAAAAAGCTAACAAAACATTTCTCTAAACCATTCTCTAATGACCCAATATTGCCTCCTGACAACCAATGTTGATAGAGATGACACCAATGTAGATATAGAAAGTTGTACTGAGATCTATATTGAGGAAGCTCATGATAGTCCTTTATTTACAGCACTAACAGTACACATTCATTATTGTGGATTAATGAATGTGGTTTGTCAGTTTTGTGGGGCCTATCAATTTCTGAAAGAAAGACCAACTGATGGACAGTTTATTAGTTGCGGTCAGAAAGGAAAGGTAAGACTTCCAGAAAGACACACATTTCAAGAATATTTAGAAAGTATAAATGAGTGATCCAAAATTCCCAAATTATACCAATCTTAAGAAAAACAGTGCAATTTAATTTGCTTCAATGGGTGCAACATTAGCAGAAAATGTCCCATGACATGGTCCTTACGGTTTTAAAGTCCAAGGATAAATATACCACTGGACTTCCCATTTACACCCAGAAACAGGAGAACAAAGGAAATTTGCACAGTTATATGTCCTTGATACAATGGAAGCTGTTAAACAACGAATGATGCTTCCTGAAAATAAACAATGCTTACCCATAGTCTTGAACAGCTGGATAAAATTATGGCCAACAACCCATATAGTAAAGCATACAAAAAATTAGCACAGGTTGAAAAAGAACAACAGTAGCATGTTCAAAGACATCAATTGCCAATGCCAAGAGCAAATATGGTGTTAAAAAAAAAAACTGATCAAAGACGGTATAATTTACCAACAGTAAATGAGGTTGTTATGGTCTTTAGACATAAAGATGGTGAACCACCTTTTCAGAGGGATATTAGAATATATCTACGCAATGAAGAACAACCTTTTATAAACATACATATATTAAGTTGTAATTTAGATCCAATGACATATCCCATGTTCTTTCCAAATGGTGAACCTGGATGGGAACCAAAATTATAATTGCAAAGTTATCCCAATAGTAAAGTTCATGTTAGATGCAATATTTCTATGTTGGAATATAAAGTGGCACAAACTGCTATTCGGGATTCTTTTAATCCAAATTTTATGTGGGGCCAAACTCACACAACAATGGATTATTGATTCCTATCTACAAGTCGAAGCAAATATTGTAAATTTTATAAAATTTCAACAAAACAAGCTTTGAGTAGAATAATATTGTGGATTGATGGATTATGTCGCTGAATTGGCTGCAAACAGACATTCCTGCTGGACAAACAATGATTTTGCCATCCTCTTTCCAAGGATCTCCTCGCAATATGCGAGAAAGATACAATTATGCCATGGCTATTGTCACTAAATTTGGCAAACCAGATTTATTCATTAAATTTACATGTAATCCACAATGGCCAGAGATCAAAGAAAATGTACAGCTTGGACAAAATACTTCTGACCAACCAGATTTGGTGGCAAGTGTATTCAAAATAAAAAACTAAAAATTATTAAATTCATTATATAACTAAAGCAGACTTATTTGGGAAATGTGTGGCTTTTGTTTATACCATTGAATTTAAAAAAAGAGGCTTGTCCTTAATCCATGTGTTTCAATTTGCTCCTCTAGGTCTAAAATGTATCATCATTATCTGATTTTATTACCTTGCACAACTTAGTGTCATCAGCAAAAATGGAGACACTACTTTCGAGTCCTACTTCAATGTCATTAATAAATATGTTAAAAAGGAGAGGACCTAATACTGAACCCTGAGGAACCCCACTTACCACATTAGTCCAATCCGAGTATGTTCCATTTACAACAACCCTTTGCTTCCTGTCTTTTAGCCAGCTCTCAATCCATGAGCAAATAATGACTGTAATTCCTGTATCCCTTAGTTTGCACAATAGTCTCGCATGTGGCACTGTATAAAAAGCCTTTGCAAAATCCAAAAAGATTATATCCACTGAGTGGCCTTGATCCAGGTTCCTACTAACCTCCTCATAGAAACTAATTAGATTTGTTGGACATGACCTATCCCTCATAAATCCATGTTGACTCCTACTTATAATCCTGTTCAAATAGACATATTCTTGTATATTATCCCTTATTAACCCTTCTAAAAGCTTCCCCACTACAGATGTGAGGCTCACTGGTCTATAATTCCCCGGATTTGCTCTTGCTGCCTTTTTAAATATAGATATCACATCAGCTTTTCTCCAGTCATCTGGTAGAGACCCTGTGCTGAGTGAATCTGGATAGATTAGATATAATGGTTTGGCTATTACAGAACCCAGTTCCCTCAGTACCCTTGGATGTATTCCATCAGGACCCGGGGCTTTATTAACATTTATTTTTTCCAACCTCTTTTGGATTACTTCCTGCGATAACCAATTATTTGGTGAAGGTAGTGTAGCCCCATTATGTTGCAGTGTCCCAACCACTTGTACCTCCCTTGTGTATACCGAAGAAAAGAACCTATTTAGCTCATCTGCCTTTTCCTGGTCACTAATTATCAGACTGTGTCACATTGTAATGTTCCTATAGCTTCCTTCCTCGCTTCCTTCCCAGTAATATATGTATACACATGGTTAGGGTTAGTCTTACTCTCTTACATATAACTTGCCATTTTCTATGTTTGCCAGTCTAATAGCCCTTTTGCTGTCTTGGTGATTTCCTTGTATTCCCGTAAAGCAGTCTCTGTCCCCTCTTGTTTGTATAATATAAATGCCTGTTTTTTACTCCGTATCTTGATCTTTGAATCATTATTAAGCCACATTGGATGGGATTTACTCCTTTACTTTTATTCCCACACAGTATATGCCGATGTGTATGTATATTTAGTAAGGATTTAAATGTTGTCTATTTATGGTCAGTATTATTACCCATCATGCCTGTGTCCCAGTCTATACTTTGTATTGCTGCCCTTAGGCCGTTACAATCTGCCCTATTAAAAATAAGAGTTTTAAACAGTTATAGTTTTTTTTAATTCAATCCCAAATGAGACTGTGTTGTGATCACTGTTTCCCAAAGGTTGCCCTATTTCAACATTTGATACAATATCAATATTATTTGTAATGAGTAAATCTAAGATGGCGTCATTTCTAGTAGGCTCTTGTACAACCTGGGCCAGATAATGATCCCGGAGTGTACTCAAGAACCTGCTCCCCTTAGCTGAACTGCTGGTCTCATTTATCCAGTTTATTTCAGGGTAATTAAAATCTCCCATTATTAGAACTTGCCCATGCTTAGCTGCATTTCCAATCTGTAACAATATTTGTATTTCCTCACTTT
The DNA here is from genome assembly GCA_027410445.1 of Discoglossus pictus. NCBI lineage: Eukaryota > Metazoa > Chordata > Amphibia > Anura > Alytidae > Discoglossus > Discoglossus pictus. Next base: position 566,146,085 of record CM050163.1, on the reverse strand, counting down.
CAGTTATATTTGGGGGTTTATAGCATACTCCTACTAATATTATTTTGGAATTTGCTGCTCCGCTATTTAACTCTACCCACAAAAATTCAGCTTTATCACTAGGTCCACCATGAATATCTTCTCTGACTATAGGCTTAAATTCAGGTTTAACATACAGACAAATCCCTCCTCCTCTTTTACCATTGCCCTTATCTTTCCTAAATAGGTTATAACCATCAGATTAACAGTCCAGTCATGAGAGTCATCCCACCATGTTTTAGTAATTCCATTTTTAATTGACTGCTAATAATTCTAACTCCCATTTTTCCTGGCAAGCTTCTGGCATTAGCAAGCATACACCTTTATGTTATGAGTCTAGTTCTGAAGTACCTGCCACTGTACTTGAGTTACTTAGTACTACCTCCCTATTGACTATACTACACTCCCCCCCCCATCTCCTCCCCATGACTAGTTAATTCATCCCTAACTCCCTCTACACTTTCTACCCCATTACATTCATCTAGTCCCTCTCCCCACCTCCCACAGCCTTTCTACCATCCTATCCCCTAGCATAGCAGCTCCCTTGTCACGAAGGTGCAATCCATCCCTGCTATACAGATTGTACCCAAGTGAGAAGTCAGCCCAGTGCTCTAAAAAGCCAAACCCCTCCTTGGTGCACCACATCTTTAGCCACGCATTAACCTCCCTAAGCTCCTCCTGTCTCCCTGGGCTAACACGTGGCACTGGTAGTATCTCAGAAAATACTACATTGGAGGTCCTTGCCTTCATCTTATTCCCTAGTTCTATAAAATCATTCTTTAGGACACTATCTTTGTCATTGGTACCAATATGTACCAAGACCGCCGGTTCATTTCCAGCCCCTCCCAATAATTTACCTACCAGATCCCCAACATGCCGAACCCGAGCACCCGGGAGACAGCAAACTGTTCGATTGCTGGGATCTAGGTTGACAATCACCCTGTCTACCTTCCTAATAATAGAGTCCCCTACCACCAAAACCTCTGTTGTCTGTTGCTCTGCCTAATCATGTAGTATTAATCCTCAGAAATCATAAAAATAAATAAAAATGTGCAAAGTCCTCCCATGATGCCATTGGTAATCATTGTTTATGATAACACATATATATGTGTAACAAGAACTACCCCAAACTCCAAGACATATTCTAACCCAAACTAGACCAGAATAGAATTTAGAACTTCCTCAAACACAAACCTCATGGAGATGGAGATTATATATAAACTAGAATATTGCCCGTCCAAAAATAACGGCAATGAAATTGTAAGTGAGCTAAGGGTGTTTGGTGTATATCATGTGGCTGATGTAGCATCGTTCGTTTTCTATGTCGTGCGAGTTTTTTGGAATATCCGTAGCTGTTAGGTGGTGTTTTGCGTGTTTATGGTAGTGTTTTGCGTGTTTAGGGACCTCACCCTCGTTTTCGTTTCGTTCGGCGGCCATTTTTTCTCTCGCTTAGGTGATTTTTGGGTCTGTAAACTCGGAAATTTGTGGTTAAATGGAGGTGTAAGTTGACTTGCAGAGGTGCTCGGGTGCCCCCCCTTGCTGTGAGTAGCCTTTTTACGTGTTTGTTGTTTGTATTTGTTGTGTTTGTAATGTTTTTGGGGTTGCGCGGGTTGCGTCCTTGTTTTCTAATCTCGTAGGTGTTTTGCGGCAAATACGTAGGTGTTTGGTGGTGTTTTGCGTGTTTAGACTGCTGTAGCCTCGTTTTCTTCTGCTCGCTTAGAGAATTTTTTTAGTGTCTAAACTACTTTAATTTAGTGTCTAAACGGCGCTCCTTGCCAGCAACTGCGACCCTCGCTTTGTGAGGGCTGCGGCTAGCTGCTCGAGCCCGCAAGCGTGAGCAACGGCTCGTATGCTCACAACTATATATGTGATATATAAAAGACAAACAGACAATCAGATACAGGATTACATTTTATTTCCTATTTTCTGGTGCCCATTGAGGCTCATCCTTATTTGAACCAGACCACCATATCGGTTACATCTCACTTGCATATAACATATAGTCTGAGTCTAATAAAAACAAAAGTCTCAAACATTACAATTAATTAAAACTGGAAGGATCAAGTGTATAGATCAAGTTTTGAAGTCAAAAATACATTTCCATACTGCGGAAGGTCCCACTATTGGACCATTGGGTTTTATTTCCAGATCATTTGTCCATATTTGGTTATAGAAGTGATTTTAAATCATAATTTTCTCTAATAGAAATAAATTAAATAATTTTGTTGGAATTTTGCCTTATATCATTAAAACAGATATTTATAGCTAATAAGAACCAAGATGTTTATAGGGTCATAAAACTGCTGTAGTCAGAGTCCCCTAGACATAAAGCTGCTATTTCTGAGATGAGGCCAATATATACCCCCCCCCCCTCGAAGAGAAGCAGCCATTATATACCCACCTCAAAGAGAAGCAGCCATTATATACCCACCGCAAAGAGAAGCAGCCATTATATACCCCCCGCAAACAGAAGCAGCCAATATATACCCCCCGCAAAGAGAAGCAGCCATTATATACCCCCCTCAAAAAGAAGCAGCCATCATATACCCACCTCAAAGAGAAGCTGCCATTATATACCCACCTCAAAGAGAAGCAGCCATCATATACCCACCTCAAAGAGAAGCAGCCATCATATACCCACCTCAAGGAGAAGCTGCCATTATATACCCACCTCAAAGAGAAGCAGCCATTATATACCCCCCGCAAAGAGAAGCAGCCAATATATACCTACCTCAAAGAGAAGCAGCCATTATATACCCCCCGCAAAGAGAAGCAGCCATTATATACCCCCCGCAAACAGAAGCAGCCAATATATACCCCCCGCAAAAGAGAAGCAGCCATTATATACCCCCCTCAAAAAGAAGCAGCCATTATATACCCTCCTCAAAGAGAAGCAGCCATTATATACCCCCTCAAAGAGAAGCAGCCATCATATACCCACCTCAAAGAGAAGCTGCCATTATATACCCACCTCAAAGAGAAGCAGCCATCATATACCCACCTCAAAGAGAAGCTGCCATTATATACCCACCTCAAGGAGAAGCTGCCATTATATACCCACCTCAAGGAGAAGCAGCCATTATATACCCACCTCAAAGAGAAGCAGCCATTATATACCCACCTCAAAGAGAAGCAGCCATTATATACCCCCCTCAAAGAGAAGCAGCCATTATATACCCACCTCAAAGAGAAGCAACCATTATATACCCACCTCAAAGAGAAGCAGCCATTATATACCCACCTCAAAGAGAAGCAGCCATTATATACCCCCCTCAAAGAGAAGCAGCCATTATATACCCCCCTCAAAGAGAAGCAGCCATTATATACCCACCTCAAAGAGAAGCAACCATTATATACCCACCTCAAAGAGAAGCAACCATTATATACCCACCTCAAAGAGAAGCAGCCATTATATACCCACCTCAAAGAGAAGCAGCCATTATATACCCCCCTCAAAGAGAAGCAGCCAATATATCCTCCCCCCCCCAGAAACACTGCCAATATACACCCCCAATATACAGACACATCGGCAGGTACCACAGGCCTCTTGGTGCCTGGTGCACACACATTTACCTCTCTGATGTTGCCTCTGACCCCCCAATGTTGTCATCTGTTGTGGAAACAAGAAGTTAATACACACACGTAACAGTTATAAGGAGGAACATTTCACCTGGACATTTATATCCAACACCACCTGGGACAAAGTACCAAATATATGTACACAGAGCTTGATGGGGGGGGGGAGGGGGGCTGCACTTATACATAAAGGGTCTTGTGTAATATCTGACAACGTTCTGCTTATTTAGCTTCTCTACACGGAAGTTGCTCCTAGAAGTTCCTAGTAGGTCCACACATGTGATTTAGTTATAATTACCTGACCGTGTCCCATATCTGGCTCTCTGGTGGTTGCCCTCTCCAGTTGTCCTCTTCAGTTGCTCGTTGTCCACATCAGAGATCTCCACAAAGCTGCCGACAACACAAAGGATCATAAAAGGAGCTGAAACAACCTTCAATGACCTGACTTAATATGCCTGAGATGCTCCATGAATCTACCGTACAATGTATGGGCAGCCATAACAAAGCTTGGCACGTACCTCTCAGATGTGGCTTCTGATCCCTCCATGTTGTCATCTATTGAGGTAATAAACAAGAAGTTCAAATTAATGACAGGAAACCTGGGCCTGCAAGTCACTGCTCTTTACAGGTAAAGGAACATATCACCTGGACATTTTCACGGGGGGGGGGGGGGGGGAGACTCTCAGCTAGTACCCCTTCACACGGGGGGGGGGGGGGTGGGTGGACGCGGTAATTTCCCCCTCACACGGGTGGGTTGCCTTGACTAGTTCCCCCTCACACATGGGGGGGGGGGGGGGTCAGCTAGTTCTTGCTCTATTGATTCAGTTATAATTACCTGACCGTGTCCCACATGTGGCTCTCTGGTGGTTGCCCTCTCCAGTTGTCCTCTTCAGTTGATCATTGTCCACGTCCGAGATCTCCACAAAGCTGCCGACAGAGAAACACAAGAAGACTCATCAAATGGTCACAGAGGCTAAAATGGGAATGACCCTTTTTGAGAATAGTCAACAAGATCCATCTCAAGGTGCCCGAGATGCTCACTGAGTCCGGGGTGCAATGTGTGGGCAGCCACGTAAATAACAATGGTGGAGACGCTGCCAAGCACAGGCAGGGACAGGATCCACCAATGGAGACACACTTACCTCTCTGATGTTGCCTCCGATACCTCCATGTTGTCATCTCCTGTCAAAACAAAATAATAGAGGAGACCTTGAGTGACATCACAGGGAGACCCCAACCCACCCGGATAGAGATGTATACGAAGTGCCCTCCGACCTTGTCCCCACCTAGAACAACTAAATATAGAGTGCACATCCAGAGCGCAACTCAGGCACTTTAGCGCAAGTAGCAATAGAAAAGCTAAAGGAGGTAGCGCTACAGAATATGTGGGCGCGTTACAAATAAATAACTAGCGACTTGCCCGTCAAAAATGACGCAATAACATTGTAAGGCTGGCAATGCGGTTTGCCGCGCAAAGCAAGGCTCGACTCCTCTAACTTGCGGGCCTCGCAATGAGCGCCTTCTGTGCTCACTGCGAGCCTCTCCCACCGTCTACTTTACGGGCCTCTGCAAAACGCCCCGCTTTCATGCCTTGCAATGAGCATCATCGGCGCTCATCACCAGCCACTTAAACCTCGAATTAGCTTGCAACCTCACTCAGACTTCCTGCCTCTCCCCCTGTGCTGTGTGTGAAGTTGTAAGTTAATTTTTGAAGTAATTAGCGTCTTTTGGCGGTCTTCTGACGGCTTCTGAGTTACGGTCTTGAACGAAATGTCGGCTGTTAAAGTCGCATTGTTTTCAAAGTGTTGTGGGCCTTAAGCTCATCATGCGCTTGTCAATGAGCACCGAAAGTCTTGTGGGCCTTTCTCTGAGCGCTTTGGCGCTCATTGCAGCAAAGTCGTGCGGGCCTGGCAATGATTGCCTTAGGTGCTCATTGCGCATGCGCAAGCCCGTAACTTAACATATCATTACCAACAACTATTATATGTGATACTAGAGTCCGCGAGGTATAGCGCGTATGAATTCTAATAGTCCAGAGCACTTTATATTTATAATCTCCACGTAAAATAGATGGGATATCAGACAGTAACAACTAGATATCACTGTACGAAGGCGTATCGCAGCATTAGGCACCTTACAAAGCGAAATAAAAGTAGTAGTACATAATCAGGTACCCAGTAGAGGTGGTAATAACAAAGTATAACTGCAGCTGAATAGCAACATCCGAAAAAAACTCAAGAAAATCTCATGTTATCAAAACAAAAAGGTATTTCAATATAAGCAAGAAAATGTCCAACATTGCGATATATCAAAAATGTCCATTTTCTACACAAGAAACATTGTTCGAGAAATAATTTAAAAATAAAAGTGGAATATTGAACTCTGGGAAAATAAAAACTTTCAATAAAGAAAGTCTTAGTAGTGACGGCAATTTATAAAACCTCTCAGATTTTTAACAGAAAAAACACATATTTTAAAGTTATATTTTTAAGTCACAATAAATACAGATGACGTTTGGCTTCGTCTGCGGCCATGTTAGGCGTGCTTTGTGGTTCTGGCGCTATCCGTCCATCTAGGGAACCAAATGTTTAGTATTGGACGTAACACCTTAGGCTTACTCACTCACACAAAGGTAAAAGGTCCAAACACAGATACTGGAAAATCAGAGTTGACGAAGAACTGTGATCTCACCAGAGAACACGACAATAAAATCATATAAATACAGGAGATGTGCGCCCAATAAACACCAATCTCCTACCATGAGGGTAATTGCCGATAGGTGCCGCACCTACAAAGGATCATTTTAAATCATTGTTCTTCATTTCTCTTTCTTTTTTTGGGGGGGTGATGTTGATAATTCGGGCGATCAGGATGCAAGGCAGAGAAAATACTTTTGCACTCTCGCCTGTGTTGTCATAAATAAATATAAAACCATATATCATTGGTGGGCAACAGAGGGTCCAGGGGCTGGTTGCGCTCCTCAGGCACTTCCCATGGGGCCCCAGTCTGTACAGTGGGAGATCTCACCCGTCTTCAACAATACAGATCCATTATATCTCTTTAAATCTAAGAACAAATACCCAACTATACTCCTAAATACCACTCATCATTATCTATAAGTACCAGAGGATGGCAAGCCCGAAGCAACACGTCCAAGGGCACAGATAAAGAATGGTCAGACAAGCCAAAGGTCAGCAGAAATGTAAAAAAGGTCAGCAAAATATCTTGAATATAAATAGTCGGATTTACCCACCTTATCTTCTGGGGAAGAAAAACATATCTCCACAAACCGACATTCTACTCCAAAACCCAATCATGATACAAAAACACAGATTTCTATTATTATTTTCGATTTATTTGTGCACTCGTGGGGCAGCAACAGAATATCATACACAATGTCCGCTGCTGGCCACGAATACATAAACAACAACGCCTTTTATTTCCACATACAGAAGATGGGCTGCCCATTACCAACCCCTTCTAGACCAATAAAAGATTATTTATATTTGTAAGCCAATTAAGAAACAAACACATACCTAGCATACATCAAAAGCATGTATGCCGTATGTTACCTAAATCATTGCGCAGATCACCTTATTTTTACAATACGCAGTAAACACCTTATCTTCGGCCTTCGCTTGGCCGTCTCACAGAACATTTTGTTCTGATCTCAGAAATATTATGGTCTCATAGTAGAACTACTGAATCAGAGAAATCCATAATTAACCGTTTCAGAGCTTACATTTAGCAATATAAAAAAGAAGTGCTACACAGGTAATAAATGATATATATATCTGGATAATTGGCACACCCATCTTCATGGCTCCCACATCATGAGCAGTAATCCTATACAATACTAATAGCAACTATGGAAAAATACGAAAGTAGTAACTAGTCTTAGTCTTAAATCAGTTTTACCAATAAATGCAGCTGAAAGAAATGGCCTAAAATCACTGCCCCACTGCAGCAGGTGAACATGTGGGGTCAGAAGGCAGGAATGCCCGACATGAACACACGATGGGGGCACACACTCCCCATTGCCCCGAATTGTAATTACCTGGCCGTGTCCTACCATCGCTCCTCTGTGGCTCTGGGCTTGTTGACTTGACCGGTTGCTCGTGGTCCACATCGGAGAACTCCACAAAGCTGAGCACAAGACAGAAACAGAGGAGGTTACAAGGTTAATAAACCCAAGCGCCCTCCCCCCACCGCCAGGCCGTTGGCGGCCAATAAAACCCAAGCGTCCTCCCCCCACCGCCAGGCCGTTGGCGGCCAATAAAACCCAAGCGCCCTCCCCCCATCGCCAGGCCGTTGGCGGCCAATAAAACCCAAGCGCCCTCCCCCCAGCATCGGCAGGCCGGTGACTGCCAATAAACCCAAGCGCCCTCCCGCCACCGCCAGGCCGGTGGCGGCCAATAAAACCCAAGCGCCCCCCCCCCCCCCCCCCGCCAGGCCGGTGGCGGCCAATAAAACCCAAGCGCCCTCCCCCCCCCCCGCCAGGCCGGTGGCGGCCAATAAAACCCAAGCGCCCTCCCCCCCCCCGCCAGGCCGGTGGCGGCCAATAAAACCCAAGCGCCCTCCCCCCGCCGCCAGGCCGTTGGCGGCCAATAAAACCCAAGCGCCCTCCCCCCGCCGCCAGGCCGTTGGCGGCCAATAAAACCCAAGCGCCCTCCCCCCGCCGCCAGGCCGTTGGCGGCCAATAAAACCCAAGCGCCCTCCCCCCGCCGCCAGGCCGTTGGCGGCCAATAAAACCCAAGCGCCCTCCCCCCGCCGCCAGGCCGTTGGCGGCCAATAAAACCCAAGCGCCCTCCCCCCGCCGCCAGGCCGTTGGCGGCCAATAAAACCCAAGCGCCCTCCCCCCGCCGCCAGGCCGTTGGCGGCCAATAAAACCCAAGCGGCCTCCCCCCGCCGCCAGGCCGTTGGCGGCCAATAAAACCCAAGCGCCCTCCCCCCGCCGCCAGGCCGTTGGCGGCCAATAAAACCCAAGCGCCCTCCCCCCGCCGCCAGGCCGTTGGCGGCCAATAAAACCCAAGCGCCCTCCCCCCGCCGCCAGGCCGTTGGCGGCCAATAAAACCCAAGCGCCCCCCCCCCCCCCCCCGCCAGGCCGGTGGCGGCCAATAAAACCCAAGCGCCCTCCCCCCGCCGCCAGGCCGTTGGCGGCCAATAAAACCCAAGCGCCCTCCCCCCACCGCCAGGCCGTTGGCGGCCAATAAAACCCAAGCGCCCTCCCCCCACCGCCAGGCCGTTGGCGGCCAATAAAACCCAAGCGCCCTCCCCCCACCGCCAGGCCGTTGGCGGCCAATAAAACCCAAGCGCCCTCCCCCCCACCGCCAGGCCGTTGGCGGCCAATAAAACCCAAGCGCCCTCCCCCCACCGCCAGGCCGTTGGCGGCCAATAAAACCCAAGCGCCCTCCCCCCACCGCCAGGCCGGTGGCGGCCAATAACACCCAAGCGCCCTCCCCCCACCGCCAGGCCGGGGGCGGACAATAACACCCAAGCGCCCTCCCCCCACCGCCAGGCCGTTGGCGGCCAATAAAACCCAAGCGCCCTTCCCCCACCGCCAGGCCGGTGGCGGCCAATAAAACCCAAGCGCCCTCCCCCCCACCGCCAGGCCGGTGGCGGCCAATAAAACCCAAGCGCCCTCCCCCCACCGCCAGGCCGGTGGCGGCCAATAAAACCCAAGCGCCCCCCCCCCCCCCGCCAGGCCGGTGGCGGCCAATAAAACCCCAGCGCCCCCCCCCCCCCCCCCCCGCCAGGCCGGTGGCGGCCAATAAAACCCAAGCGCCCTCCCCCCCCCGCCAGGCCGGTGGTTGGCAATAAAACCCAAGCGCCCCCCCCCCCCCCCCGCCAGGCCGGTGGCGGCCAATAAAACCCAAGCGCCCTCCCCCCACCGCCAGGCCGGTGGCGGCCAATAAAACCCAAGCGCCCTCCCCCCACCGCCAGGCCGGTGGCGGCCAATAACACCCAAGCGCCCTCCCCCCACCGCCAGGCCGGTGGCGGACAATAACACCCAAGCGCCCTCCCCCCACCGCCAGGCCGTTGGCGGCCAATAAAACCCAAGCGCCCTCCCCCCCACCGCCAGGCCGTTGGCGGCCAATAAAACCCAAGCGCCCTCCCCCCACCGCCAGGCCGTTGGCGGCCAATAAAACCCAAGCGCCCTCCCCCCACCGCCAGGCCGTTGGCGGCCAATAAAACCCAAGCGCCCTCCCCCCACCGCCAGGCCGGTGGCGGCCAATAAAACCCAAGCGCCCTCCCCCCACCGCCAGGCCGGTGGCGGCCAATAACACCCAAGCGCCCTCCCCCCCCCGCCCGGCCGGTGGCGGCCAATAACACCCAAGCGCCCTCCCCCCCCCGCCAGGCCGTTGGCGGCCAATAAAACCCAAGCGCCCTTCCCCCACCGCCAGGCCGGTGGCGGCCAATAAAACCCAAGCGCCCTCCCCCCACCGCCAGGCCGGTGGCGGCCAATAAAACCCAAGCGCCCTCCCCCCACCGCCAGGCCGGTGGCGGCCAATAAAACCCAAGCGCCCCCCCCCCCCCGCCAGGCCGGGGGCGGCCAATAAAACCCAAGCGCCCCCCCCCCCCCCCCCGCCAGGCCGGTGGCGGCCAATAAAACCCAAGCGCCCTCCCCCCCCCGCCAGGCCGGTGGTTGGCAATAAAACCCAAGCGCCCCCCCCCCCCCCCCCCGCCAGGCCGGTGGCGGCCAATAAAACCCAAGCGCCCTCCCCCCACCGCCAGGCCGGTGGCGGCCAATAAAACCCAAGCGCCCTCCCCCCCCCGCCAGGCCGGTGGCGGACAATAACACCCAAGCGCCCTCCCCCCCCCGCCAGGCCGGTGGCGGACAATAACACCCAAGCGCCCTCCCCCCACCGCCAGGCCGTTGGCGGCCAATAAAACCCAAGCGCCCTCCCCCCACCGCCAGGCCGTTGGCGGCCAATAAAACCCAAGCGCCCTCCCCCCCACCGCCAGGCCGGTGGCGGCCAATAAAACCCAAGCGCCCTCCCCCCACCGCCAGGCCGGTGGCGGCCAATAAAACCCAAGCGCCCCCCCCCCCCCGCCAGGCCGGTGGCGGCCAATAAAACCCAAGCGCCCCCCCCCCCCCCCCGCCAGGCCGGTGGCGGCCAATAAAACCCAAGCGCCCTCCCCCCCCCCGCCAGGCCGGTGGTTGGCAATAAAACCCAAGCGCCCCCCCCCCCCCCCCCCGCCAGGCCGGTGGCGGCCAATAAAACCCAAGCGCCCCCCCCCCCAGGCAGGCCGATGGCGGCCAATAAACCCCAAGCGCCCCCCCCCCGGCAGGCCGGTAGTGGCCAATAAACCCAAGCGCCCCCCCCCCCCCCCGGCAGGCCGGTGGTGGCCAATAAACCCATCCTTCCCCCCCTAGGGCAGGCCGGTGGCCGCCAATAAACCCAAGCACCCTCCCACACTGGCAGGCCATGGCAACCAATAAACCCAAGCGCCCTCCCCCACTGGCAGGCCATGGCAACCAATAAACCCAAGCGCCCTCCCCCACTGGCAGGCCATGGCAACCAATAAACCCAAGTGCCCCCCCCCGGCAGGCCAGGGTGGCCAATAAACCCAAGCATCTCCCTGGCAGACTGGTACCCTCAGTTATAACCCTCTTGTATCCTCAGACTCACCTCTCGGAGGTAACCTCGGATCCACCTTCCGAGGTCTCTGAAGACGCCATGTCACGTACTATAAAGAGAAAAGGACAAGATATAACATTGTACGAGTGAAAGAACCACCTGCGGTGCTATTGTAGATTTGTTCTTTAGAACAAATTCTCTTGAAGCAATCAAAAAACAATATGGTGAATTACTGATTAACACTATTAGACTGATTATACATAACAATAGAAAAAAACAACTTTATTGATAGCTCACAATTAAAAAAAAAGAAGTCCAAAGTGAATAAGGTTTTTAACTGAATAACTCAAATTCTATGTAACAAAGCAGATTACATGGAAATAATCCAGATTGCAAATAAATCCTCAGGTTGTGACTTTATATTCATCTCAGCAATTCAGATCAGGACAACATGGAGAAGCAGAGAAAGCAGATGAACCATTTCTTAGTTCAGAGTAGACTGAGACTATTATTATCACAGGTATATTAAAACACAACAAACCATGCCCCAAATAAATATTCATGTTAGAGGGGGTCTGAATTCCCACCACTAGTTTCCATGACTGATTTTGGGACTTCCCTGAACCCCACAAGTAACCTGGTTATTGGGGGGATTCTGGTTGCAAAACATCAAAGCCTATTAAAATGGACATGAGAGTCGTTGGGGGGGCTGTGATGTATTGTTTTTGTGTGTCGTGTGGGCCACAATAAATAGTTTTGGGGTTACTATATCATGTTATGTGCACTGTAATAATGTTATCTTACCTGTAACTAGCGGATATACATTTTGCTGCCATGTTTGTTAGTGGGACAACAAAGGGTTAAGTTGCAAGAGGTCTGAGATATGAAGTGACCTATCCAGATAGCCCCCAGGCTCTTGTGCATCTGGCGATGGGAGGAGGGTTTACGTCCTAGTGACATGGTAAGGAGGTCAGACTAAGAAGATGAAGAGGTCCGATTACCAGACCGCCACCAACCAGGAGTAATTACGCTCAAGGGGTCTGGGGAGATGAAAGCTATGGATTCTGATGAGAACTTGGTTAATGTGGATGTACAAATAGGCCAGGCAAAGCTAATATTTTCTATGGCTGGATCAGATGAGAAGGGATTGGAAGGGAGCCACCATGTTCCCAGGTTCTGGAAGGAACCAGAGATGCATTGTGAACCTAGCATGGTGTTCCCGTGGATAACTACGGTCCAGGAACGAGCCATGGATCCAGGGACGAACAGCGAGAAAAGCCTTGGGACTGTGCCAGACCAAGGGGGCCAGCCATACCCAGAATGGGGCATCATTGTCAACAACAAGGCAGCGGGAAAGACAGAAAGTCTGTCAAATTGATAGCCCAAATCTGGATAAAAGCAGTGCGGTCCTGATAGTGAACACGGACCATGGATCAGATGAGTACTCTGCACATGCAGTGGTTCTAGAGAAGGGGGAAGTGATATGCTGATCCAGGTACCACCTAGAGCATTGGAGCCTTCAGACCAGGCCACAATATTGGGTGATGACATACCTCTTTGGAATTGTTTTTCTGGGCTCCCCAGGGGAGTGTATTACCATCGCAGTGGTGAGGAAGGGGGCATCAGCTGTGGTTATTGGTAGGTGAGATGGCAATGGCACCCTTGGACTGTATTGATAACCCTGGCACAGAGGAAGGTGGACAGAACCCAGGCCAAGCAGAAAGTCTGGATGGGAGCAGCCATGCTCAATGGCCCTGGGGAGAGTTGTAATGGATTGTGAAACAATGAAGGAGCTCTAGCTGATAAAAAGCAGTCAGGGAGCTAGCAACATACCAGTGGGCAGGGGATGGGATGTCCCCCTAGATCCTGCCAGACAGAGACCAAGCCAGTAAGCTAAACTTGGACAGCACTCCATATTGTGTGCCAAGCAAGGAGAGCTGGAGAGAAATGGCATTGCATGTCCAGACCATTGTTCCAGTTGAGCGGGGGTATCATGCCCAGACTGTGCTGCAGAGGAAAATGGAGTACAGTGCCCATGTTTCAACCCAGGTGGAGACTACAGTCAAGACCCACATTGCTGAATCCAGCTGGCACGGTAACTACTGGAATTATTGTTTGTTTTTGCTACAAAAGGAGCATGTTTACCCGCCTAGTCTCATGGGCAGAAGTGGGCGCTTTCCCTGGACTGTGGGGTTTGTACTGGGTTCACCACCAGAATGGTTTTCCCTCCTGGAATTTGTACATGAAAATAATGGCAAACATCTGCCCTGCATACCCCCAGAATCAGGCCCGTGCAGGGGGAGCCCTGGGGAATTTGTTTTCCACATTTGCCACAATGGGGATGGGTGACCCTACTGGGGGACAGATTGAGTTACTGTCCAGGAATGGGGGGCTTGTACAGTTATTGGACTATTCAAGATGCTTGCTAACCTGGAGGTATCACTTGCTTAGATTACAATTAGGGGTCCACAGACTACTATTTCAAGCACACCCCACTACTTGTTCTCCCTGTGGCCACAAGAAAATGGGGAAACACTGAATGCTTCTCCTGGGATTATAACTCTAACCCGCAGAATACAGCAATCATCTGATTAAAGATGAAAAGCTAGGGTGCGGTCATGACTCCTCTGAACTCCACAAGTGAACCTGTTATTGGGGTCTCTGGTTGCTAATATCAAAGCCAATTAAAATAGACATGAGAGTTGTTGTGGGGTCTGTGATGTGTTTTTGTGTGTAGTGTGGGCCATACTAATTATTGTCGGGGTTACTATATGCACTGCAATATTATTATCTTACTTGTAACTAGCAGAGATGCATTTTCTGCCATGTTTGTTAGTGGGACAACAAAGGGTTACATTTCTACAAGAATTTATATGGCCCCTGAGAGCGACCGGGCATACACTTTCTGGACTCAGATAGTCATAAAGTGCTACACTTTATGTAACAGTAAAGCACAGGTGTCACGGACCCCTTTTAAGGTCCTGGATTTTGGGCCAGTGAGCCACCACAGAGAACAGACTACCCATTAGAAAACATGAGCATGTGGGTGGTGAGGTGAATAGCCCTAAGACATAGGACCATAGTGTACCACCAAGCATCATATTCTCCTGCCTTATCCTGTATATTGTATGCAATTCCCCATGTAATATTACTGTGTTCTGTTAAAAGAATTAAGAGTGTACATATACTACAGTCATGAATGTAATGGGCGAGTATAGATATATCAAGGATGGAATGTGTGCATATAGTTACCGTCATGGCATCTTGCTTATATAAGAAAGTGAATGCAGCCACATATGGGACAAAGGGTTATGGGAATTTATGTGGACTTATGACTACTGAGAGTGGCATGACGTGCATAATCTCTGGCTTCAGTCGTAAAGGAGGTTGGTAGCCTTAGTTACAAGGTGGGATTTAGCTATAGATGGGGATGGTGTAATTTTGTGATGAATGTTCTATGCAAAGCAGAAAAAAAAAAAAAGTTCAGTTGACTACTGAGAAATGTTATGTTCTCTTATTTGCTCCTGGTGGCTGTGATACTGATCCTATCTCCACCCTGCAAGTAAGTAACATAGTTATATAGTAATTTAGGTTGAAAAAAGACTATTAGTCCATCAAGTTCAACCTTTTCAGATCTTCTCTGATCTGTGATATGCAGATTAGTTGTTAATTGATTCAGAGGAAACTAACAGAAAAAAAACCCAGTGACAGTTTGCCAATTGTCTCAAAAAGGGAACAAAAAATGAATTCCTTCCTGACCCCAGATACTGGCGATCGGATTCCTCTCTGGATCAATACTCTCTCTCTCTATAATTATCCAGGATATCCCTAAATGCCCTTTTTACTCAGAAATATATTCAATCCCTTTTTAAGGTTAACTATTGAATCCGCTGTCACCACCTTCTTTGGTAGAGAATTCCAAAGATTAACCACCCTTACTGTGAAGAACCCTTTTCTTTCTTTAAGGTGAAAACCTTTTATTTCTAACCTCAGGATGTCCTCTTGTCATTTGAAAACCTCTTGGCACAAAAAGCTCCCTTGACAAATCTTTATACTGACCCTGGATGTATTTATATACAGTAATCATATCTCCTCTTAGACGCCTTTTTTCTAGAGAAAATACGTTTTATTTGGTTAGTCTTTCTTCATAACTTAGCCCCTCCATTCCCCTTATTAGTTTTGTTGCCCTTCTCTGTACTTTTTCCAGCTCTAAAATCTCCTTTTTATGAAGTGGTGCCCAAAATTGTCCTCCATATTCCAAATGAGGGCGTACTAGAGATTTGTATAGTAGCAGAATTATATTTGCTTCCCTGGCTTCTATACCCTTCCTAATACATGCTAATATTTACTTGCCTTTGCAGCTGCTGCTTGGCATTGAGCACTGTTACCTAGGTGGTTGTCCACAAGCTCCCAAATCTCTTTCAATATCTGATACACCTAGATTTGCTCCAATAAGATTATAGATTACATGGCTATTTTTCCTTCCCAGATGCATACCTTTGCATTTATTCGTATTAAATCTCATCTGCCATTTAGATGCCCATTCCTCTAATTTATGTAAATCCCTTTGGAGGGAAAGCACATCATTATCTGATTTAATTACCTTACACAACTTTGTGTCATCAGCAAAAATGGAGACCCCACACTCCAATCCTACCTCTAAGTCATTAATAAATATGTTTAAAAAGAAAGGACCTAATACTGACCTTTTAGCTCTCAATCCATGAGCAGATATTTACTGCAATTCCTGTATCCGCATAGCCATCTTTGCCACTAGACCATCCGATGAATGAATTGATCAAATGATGAAGGACATTTCCCAGGAGATCCAGAGTAAGCGGAATGGGAGATCATCCGAGGCTCCTGCTCACAATTCAGCCGGTGGAGCAATGGACACTATCACACTCACTCAAAGCAGTCTACAAAAGCTTGAGGTACTTTGATGAGGACAGAGAAGATGTTGATGGCTACCTTCAGGACTTTGAGTGGCAGTGCGAGCTACACCATATTCCCCAAGCCGAGTGGGTCAAGCTTCTTGTTGGTTGGCTTAGCGGCAAAGCCAACAGTGCCTACTGGACGATTCCCCTGGACCAGGCGGAGGACTACTACAAAGGTCCGGCAAGTACTCCTCCACCGATATGTGATCACCCCCGAGACCTACCGTAGGCAATTTCGCACCATGACTAAGTAGGGGAGGGAAACTCATGTGGATCTAATGTGGAAGATGAGGCACGCCTGTGAAAGCTGGTTGAGGGGCGAGGCTGCCCACAGACTGGAATATGCTATGCTGGTATCTGATAATACACAAGTGGATCCTAGACCAGAAGCGCACTTCCGCCTAGGAGGCGTCCCGCCTGGCGGATCAGTACCGGGAGAAGCAGGTGGCTACATGGTCAGCATATCAAAGCAGCTTAACAAATAGAGAGGGGCCTCTACTTCCCATCCCCGCTCCACCAGCAGTCATACCCCGGTGGAACCAGGCCCGCCCCCCAAAGCCTTGCCAGCCAGGCAAGAACCTCAGGGCCCTGCCCGCCTTGGCAGTGAGGGGCCACCACGGCTGATGACCAGGGAGAGATGGTTTGAGCCCCGGTGTCTTGGCTTTAATTGGATGGGGCATCTGAGGAGGGATTGCCCCCATATCCGCCGTCAGACTGGTTCAGGCCCCAGCCTGCCAGTTTATTATTTAGGGAACTGGGAGGACCCATTATATGAGAATGTGGAACTTGAACAGTACCATGACTGCTCCGATTGATTTACAGGTTTTGCCGCCATTAATAGTGTACAGCTACCCCAGAGGGACAACCGCAGGCGGCATCTACAAGCGATTGACGTGAATGGACAGGTTGTGGAAGGTTTTAGAGACACTGGAGCCGCTATCATGGTTATCCATCCATACTTTGTTAGCTAGTCGGCTTTGCTACCTAAGAAACTGGACATAGTGGTGGCTGGAGGGCAGGGACATTCCATCCCTGTGGCCCGGGTACAGATTGATTGGGGTACCGGCCAGGGTCTACAGGAAGTAGGAGTGATATTGGGGTTGCTACTGGGCAATGACCTAATGGAGTGTCACTACGTGAACATTGTGACCGGTCCCCAGCGTGTAAAGGATCCAGAACCAAGGCCAGCGGATCTCTCACCCACTCATCCGACTGGGGTAAGTCCATTACCTGCTTGGGGAACTGGGGTTACTTAGGCCATCGTATTATCAAATTTAAGAGGGGGTTACAGGACGATAGCACCTTAGAGGGGATTCAGCAGAAGGCTAACAAGGGTGAATTAGGGAAGGAAGGGGAACAGTTTATTTGGGATCAAGAGTTGCCACAGGAGAGGGTACCGCAGGACCAGTGGAGGCGAGAAAGCAACTGACCATCCCCAGAAAGTTCAGAATGGCTCTGCTAGGATTGGCCTATGACATTGCCTTAGCTGGGCACCTGGGGAGTAAGAACATATTTTACTGGCCTAGGGTGAAAATTTATGTAAAGAAATATTGCGATACATGCAACTTGTGTCAGAGGTTCAGCCACTGGGGTCGAGTGACCAGGGCCCCTCTCCAGAGTATTCCCATTCCAGGGGATTGCTATCAATATAGTTGGTCCCCTGACCCACCCCAGCCGCTCAGGGAAACGGTATATTCTAACTAGTGGATTATGCTACCCGGTACCCTGGCGCTGTAGCCTTGGGTAAAATAACTGCTAATACTGTAGCTCCACCCACATTTACTGACTGTGCTCCTGATAGGCTCCACGCCATACTGTACTGAGTATCTTCGAGGGTGGGGTTCCTGAGGGAGATATTATCTGACCAAGGGACTCCGTTTATAGCCGAGCTAACCCAGCAACTGTGGCAGGTTTGTGGTATAAAGCATCTGTGTCCATCCCCTTACCATCCCCAAACCAATGGCCTATGTGAAAGGTTCAATGGGACTCTCAGATGAATGCTTAGAGCCTTCATAGAACAGGAGCGAGAGAAATTGCTGCCCCACCTCCTCTTTGCTTATAGAGAGGTCCCTCAGGAGTCCATGGCCTTCTCACCCCTTGAACTCCTATATAGACAAAAAGTGAGAGGTCAATTAGAGGTCATTCGGGAGGCATGGGAAGGGGAGTATGAACACAGTGAGGTACCAATAGTCCCCTATGTGTTAGCTTTCCATCAGCGACTAGCCACCCTTGCTGGGATGGCTCGTTATCACTTACGAGTAGTCCAAGGGAAGCAGAAGTCGCTGTATGACCACGGCACCCACTATAGGGAGTTTGTGGATGGGCAGCCCGTCCTTCTCGTCCCAAATCCTCATGGACGATATCACCCTGATTCCCGTTACTGATATTCCCGAAATGTAATTGATGATCAGCAAGGACAGCTAACGAATCTCATCACCAGCTACCCAAGATTATTTACTAAAGTCCCGGGATGCACCCATTTAGCCAAACATGATGTGCTTATGGCCAACTGCCCCTATCAAGTCCCTGAGGCGGTCCGGGAGACCATCCGTGAGGACTTAGTGGAGATGCTCGAGATAAAAGTTGTTGAACCCTCTAGCAGCCCCTGGGCCTCCCCTGTAGTAGTTGTCCCTTAAGGAAGACGGTACCACACAGTTCTGTGTGGACTATCGTAAGTTAAATGAGAAAACTACGACTGATGCCCATCCAATCCCTAGGATGAATGAGCCAAATACCTCACTACCCTTGACCTATCAAAGGGCTATTGGCAGATCCTTCTTGCGGACCCCGGCTTGGGAAAAGTCGGCCTTTATCACCACATTTGGGCTCTACCTTCCAGAGGTTGGTCGACCAGCTATTACAGGGATGTCATACCTATGCCCAGGCGTACCTAGACAACATAGCCATATTTAGCTCTTCCTGGGGTAAACATCTTGCCTACATCCAGCAGGTGTTAGGCCAGATTAGGGATGCCAGGCTTACCATTTGGCCAGACAAGTGTCAGTGGACTAGGGCTGAGGTGCATTATCTGGGACACTGGGTAGGGGGTGGCAAGAGCCGACTGGAGCCAGCTAAGATTAAAGGGATAGCTACCTGGCCCACCCCCCCCAAACTAAGCAAGTAATGGCGTTAAGCAATTATTTGGTGAAGGTAGTGTAGCCCCATTATGTTGCGGTGACCCAACCACTGGTACCTCCCTTGTTAACAGTCCAGTCATGAGATTTATCCCACCATGTTTCAGTAATGCCTATTAAATACCATTTCTCATTAACTGCTAATAATTCTAACTCGCCCTTTTTTCCTGGCAAGCTCCTGACATTAGCGAGCATACACTTTATGTTATGAGCCTGTAGTACTGAAGTGCCAGGCACTATACTTGTGTTACTTAGTAATAAAAACTTGTCCTGGTCACTACCACAGGAAGGTTACTGTGACTCCTGGAAGTGCTGATTCCTGATGGAGAGACCTGACTGATACAGAAGCTAGATATCAGGGTGCTGGTGCCGAGATTTCCAAGAACCCAACGGTCCTTGTGGGTAGATAACCTGTCGTCTATAGCCGGTGGCCCTGGGCACTAATAGCCTCCACCCCTGGATCATCACAACAGGTCTGGGACATAAGTGACCTAACCAAATAACCCCCAGGCTGGTGTATCTGGTGATGGGATGGGGGTTTATTGCCTAGTACGGGGAGAGGAGGTCACGCTAAGAATCTAGACCCCCTCATAAAGGGAGGGATTTATGTGGGGGTAAGTCTTGTGTGTTGGAGATATTTTGTGAAATGCAACAAAAATCTCACCTCTGTGTCATGACAGAGGGAAAAAGTGGTAAGTGATATAAAGGTGTGGAGAATGAGGTATTGGAAAAAAAAGGAGGGGACAGAAGGGGGATCAAGAGGAAGGAAAAGAAAATGTCTTGTACATGTTATAAGATTTATGCACCCACCTGTGCATCGCCCCAGCCCTGTGCATACCTGCGCATCGCCCCCCAGCCCTGTGCATACCTGCGCGTTACCCACCTGCGCATCGCCCCCCAGCCCTGTGCATACCTGCACGTTACCCACCTGCGCATCGCCCCAGCCCTGTGCATACCTGCGCGTTACCCACCTGCGCATCGCCCCCCAGCCCTGTGCATACCTGCGCGTTACCCACCTGCGCATCGCCCCCCAGCCCTGTGCATACCTGCGCGTTACCCACCTGCGCATCGCCCCAACCCTGTGCATACCTGCGCGTTACCCACCTGCGCATCGCCCCCCAGCCCTGTGCATACCTGCACGTTACCCACCTGCGCATCGCCCCCTAGCCCTGTGCATACCTGAGGGTTACCCACCTGCGCATCGCCCCCCAGCCCTGTGCATACCTGCACGTTACCCACCTGCGCATCGCCCCCCAGCCCTGTGCATACCTGGGCGTTACCCACCTGCGCATCGCCCCCCAGCCCTGTGCATACCTGGGCGTTACCCACCTGCGCATCGCCCCCAGCCCTGTGCATACCTGGGCGTTACCCACCTGCGCATCGCCCCCCAGCCCTGTGCATACCTGCACGTTACCCACCTGCGCATCGCCCCCCAGCCCTGTGCATACCTGGGCGTTACCCACTTGCGCATCGCCCCCCAGCCCTGTGCATACCTGTTACCTACCTGTGTACACTTCCAGCCCTGTGCATACCTTATGTTACCCACTTGTTCACCCAATCCTATGTATACCTGCACATTACCCACCTGTGCATCGCCCGCCTGCCCTGTGCATACCTGTGTTACCTACCTGTATGTTACCCACTTGTTCCCCCAATCCTATGTATACCTGCACATTACCCACCTGTGCATCGCCCCCAGCCCTGTGTATACTTGCGCGTTACCCACCTGTGCATCGCCCCCAGCCCTGTGTATACCTGTGTTACCCACCTGTATACCCTTACAGCCCTGTGTATACTTGAGCATTACCCACCTGTGCATCGCCCCCAGCCCTGTGTATACCTGCACATTACCCACCTGTGCATCGCCCCCAGCCCTGTGTATACTTGCGCGTTACCCACCTGTGCATCGCCCCCAGGCCTGTGTATACTTGCGCGTTACCCACCTGTGCATCGCCCCCAATCCTATGTATACCTGCACATTACCCACCTGTGCATCGCCCCCAGCCCTGTGTATACCTCTGTTACCCACCTGTGTACCCTTCCCGCCCTGTGCATACCTGCATGTGAGTTCCCCAGCTGGCCGTATTCCTTGTCCCAGGATAAACAGGTGGGTCAGACACCGTCCTACACAGGTCAAGCCTCAGTCAGGTGAGCTGTACACACCCACACCTGTCTGAACTAAACCAGAGGATGGAGATAAATGTGGGAGGGGCCTATCAGGAGCACACTCAGTACAGTATGGGGTGGAGCCTATCAGGAGCACAGTCAGTAAATGTGGGTGGAGCCTACCAGGAGCGCACTCAGTACAGTATGGGTTGGAGCCTATCAGGATCACAGTCAGTAAATGTGGGTGGAGCCTATCAGGAGCACAGTCAGTAAATGTGGGTGGAGCCTACCAGGAGCGCACTCAGTACAGTATGGGGTGGAGCCTATCAGGAGCACAGTCAGTAAATGTGGGTGGAGCCTACCAGGAGCGCACTCAGTACAGTATGGGTTGGAGCCTATCAGGATCACAGTCAGTAAATGTGGGTGGAGCCTATCAGGAGCACAGTCAGTAAATGTGGGTGGAGCCTACCAGGAGCGCACTCAGTACAGTATGGGGTGGAGCCTATCAGGAGCACAGTCAGTAAATGTGGGTGGAGCCTATCAGGAGCACAGTCAGTAAATGTGGGTGGAGCCTACCAGGAGCACACTTGCCACAGTATGGGGCAGTTAAAATAAATATGGCGACCTTGGTTCCATTTACCAATGAGTCTTCTTCTGTGTTTAAAGAGATGGAAATATTGCCAGTGGGCAGGTCATGGCGTGTGCACACACTGATCCATACCGATATACAGAGCATCGACTGGCACTCGCAACTCTAACTTGAGAAAGTGGGACATGGTCAGGGCTGGAAAATTGGCTTGTCCTCAAATGATGGACCCCCTTTCAAGAGAGTGATCTTGCTTATGGACATGGTGGGTTCTGGGGGTGGTCCTGAGCTCCCTGACCCTGTTTGGCTGGAGCCATATATAGCAGTAAACATCACAGTTGCCCCATGGGTTCATGGGTAGGGTGTACGGTCTCTGGCTAGGTTCCTTTGAGTTCATTGCAGTTGGAGTTCACTTCTCCAATAAATGCCTGGGGAGGGACAGTTGGGAGGGGTGTGGACCTTGGAATAGGCCATGTGGTATGTTTAAGGGAGGGGTGAGGTGGGTGGACCCTGGATTTGGCCAGGTGGCATTTTCAAGGGAGGGTGGACTCTGGTGTGATGACCAGACTCTTGGGGTCAATGTGTGTAGCGGATGGCACTGGGCTGTCCTGCAATTTACTGTGAATAAGCTGCATTCGCATAACTGTATGTTGTACTTGTGTTAAAAGAAATGTATGTTGGGTTTATGCTCTGTAGAATATTAGCCAGACTTTTGCAGACCCAGGCTAATAGATAATCCTATTACAGAGACTCAAGAGATATTGAATGGTGTGGGACTTAAAGGTGTACCCCCTGTATTTGGGGTACATCCAGAATGTGGTTAAAATTGGGTCTGTTTTAATTGTGTTACCTGTTATCTGAGGGGAGGAGACGTGGGGGTTGAACCATGTAGATAATTGGCTGTGATAATTATGTGGGTGTAGCCCTTCAGAGGGCACCATGGCATAAAAGGAGATTCTCTGTCATAAAAGAAGTAGTTCTGCTCCTGAAACTGTGTGTCGTCCAGTTATTGGGATTGCGGTTGGGATATTGCTATGATTTTACCTGTTGGAAACCTTGCCTGTGGATTTACCATTTACTTGTTCCTGAGCCTCACTGGGATTATAAGCGGAGATACCCTGGGGAATATTGCCTCTCCGCTACAATGTGTGTTATATAATAGTACTCCAGGTGGACAATACTAGCAGGATAGTCATTATATATATACTGGCAACTTGCCCGTCAAAAATGGCGGCAATAAAATTGTAAGGTAGCTAATGCTGTTTGGTGTATAATAATGAGATATGTAATAGATTACTAAATGAATATACTTTACCTATTTTGAAGCATTGTGTTGAAGAGCTGGCAATCTGTGTTGATGTTGCTGCAGCATTAGTGGTGTGGATCTGCTGTGTAAGCGTGCTGAATGTGTGCACTGTGTGGTATGAATATCTGTAGGTCGTTTGTGGCGTTTTGCGAGTTTCTTGTGGTGTTTTGCGAGTTTAGAGTGCTGTAGCCTCGTTTTCGTTTTGTTCGGCGGCCATTTTTTCTCTCGCTTAGATTTTTTTTTAGTCTCTAAACTCTTATTTCGAGTAAAATCGAGGTGTAAGTTGCATTTTTGAGGTCCTGGGTGCTCCCTCTTGGTGTAGGTAAGTTTTTTATGTATGTGCTGTGTGTATGTATTGTGTTTTACATTTTGTAATGTTCGCGAGTTGCGTCCGAGTGTTGCGAGGCTGTAATGTGTGTGAACGTGTGTCGTATGTTGTTTGCGAGTGTCGTAATGTGTGTGTCGTACTGTTTGGGTTGCGACGTGAAGTTTGCGAGGGTCGCAGTTGCTGGCATGGAGCGCCTTGGGCGCTCTATGCCAGCAACTGCGGCCCTCGCTTTGCGAGGTCCTCAGGTGCTGGCATGGAGCGCCTATGGCGCTCCATGCCAGCAACTGAGGCCCTCGCTTCGCGAGGGTCCTCAGTTGCTGGCAAGGAGCGCCTTTGGCGCTCCATGCCAGCAACTGAGACCCTCGGCCAGTGCCCTTGCAGCGTTAGCAACAACTCGTACGCTCACAACTATATATGTGATATACTGGCAACTTGCCCGTCAAAAATGGCGGCAATAAAATGTGAAGCCTGGCAATGCTGTTTGCCACACAATGGGAGCCTCTCCCCCTCTACTCTACTGGCCTCGCGATGATCGGCACTTGCCCTATGCGCAGAGATAATGTGTAGGGGTGTTTGTTGCGCATCTGGATTGGCGTACCAGGCATGGCTGACGCGCTAGCTGCGCGCATCTTATTTTATCTTATTGGCTGTTGCTGGGATGTGTCATATTTATAGAAGGTAATGGATTATACAATGTTCACTATGTAATTCACTATAAAAAGCTATGTTGTTTATATTTCTGCAGCCGCCATCTTGGATGTTTTTGTCTAAATAAAATCTAATAAGAAGAAAATTATCAGAGGTTTTTGTTATTTGGTTTCGGAGTAAAATGTGGTCTATGCGTAGGATTTTTTCCCCAGTGTCTGGACTCCATGTTTTATGTTCAGTTGTAGTTAGTTCATGAGGAGTTATCGGAGATGGAATGTGATGATGTCATGTAGTGATGTCATCTGTCATGTAGCGAGTCCATTATTACACTTTGCATGTATCTGCCATGTTAGGTATTATTTTGTTGTCTTCTCTGTATCGGTTAGATTTCACTCTAAAGGGATCTAAATATGTTCCTGGTCCTGTGATCCTGATCTGGATCCTGGCCTAGAGAAGTCAACTGAGACACCCAAATACTCACCATCCTGGGGTGCTCCTGTATAAGTAAAAAGTGGGTGGGCCCTGTATTAGGCCAGGTGGTATCTTCATGGGAGGCGGTGGACCCTGGATTAGGCCAGGTGGCATGTTCACGGGAGTCGGTGGAGGGTGGACCCTGGATTAGGCCAGGTGGCATGTTCACGGGAGACGGTGGAGGGTGGACCCTGAATTAGGCCAGGTGGCATGTTCATGGGAGGCGGTGGACCCTGATTAAGGCCAGTTGGCATGTTAATAGTAGAAAGTGGAGGGTGGACCCTGGATTAGGCCAGGTGGCATGTTCATGGGAGACAGTGGAGGGTGAACACTGGATTAGGCCAAGTGGCATGTTCATGGGAGGGGGTGGACCCTAGATTAGGCCAGGTGACATGTTCACGGAGGAGGTGGACCCTGGATTAGGCCAGGTGGCATGTTCATGGGAGGCGGCGGAGGGTGGAACCTGGATTAGGCCAGGTGGCATGTTCACGGGAGTCGGTGGAGGGTGGACCCTGGATTAGGCCAGGTGGCATGTTCACGGGAGTCGGTGGAGGGTGGACCCTGGATTAGGCCAGGTGGCATGTTCACGGGAGACGGTGGAGGGTGGACCCTGGATTAGGCCAGGTGGCATGTTGATGGGAGGGGGTGGACCCTTGATTAGGCCAGGTGGCATGTTGATGGGAGGGGGTGGACCCTTGATTAGGCCAGGTGGCATGTTCATGGGAGGCGGTGGAGGGTGAACCCTGAATAAGGCCAGGTGGCATGTTCATGGGAGGCGGTGAACCCTGATTAAAGCCAGTTGGCATGTTAATAGTAGAAAGTGGAGGGTGAACACTGGATTAGGCCAAGTGTCATGTTCATGGGAGGGGGTGGACCCTAGATTAGGCCAGGTGGCATGTTCACGGGAGACGGTGGAGGGTGGACCCTGGATTAGGCCAGGTGGCATGTTGATGGGAGGGGGTGGACCCTTGATTAGGCCAGGTGGCATGTTGATGGGAGGGGGTGGACCCTTGATTAGGCCAGGTGGCATGTTCATGGGAGGCGGTGGAGGGTGAACCCTGAATAAGGCCAGGTGGCATGTTCATGGGAGGCGGTGAACCCTGATTAAGGCCAGTTGGCATGTTAATAGTAGAAAGTGGAGGGTGAACACTGGATTAGGCCAAGTGGCATGTTCATGGGAGGAGGTGGAACCTGGATTAGGCCAGATGGTATGTTCTTGGGAAGTGGTGGATGGATACTGGATTAGGCCAGGTGGCACGTACCAGACCAGCTAGATCACCTTCAAAATAAAGCCCAATTGTTTTAACGTATCAGTCCTGATTCTGTTGACACAAGGCATGACACCTGGGGCTTTCACACAATGCGGGCACCGTCCCCCCAAAAGGTACATAGGCAGGTCTTAAAGGGCCAGTGCAGTCTAAACATTTCCATCATACAACCGTCTGTGTGTAAACCATACAAAATATATTTGTTGTATGAAATTGGTGCCCTGTAGTATAGAAAAGCCCATTTACTGAAATGTAAATCTAATAAGAACATACAATAAATAAGGTGTCCATGAGCTCCTGCTTAATTCACGGTGGATCAAAAACATGGGGGGACGGTATCACTTCTAAATGGAGCCAGAACCACCCCCTATAGTTAAGACATGACTAGTGGGAGGAGCTAATATCACACCCATAGTGGAGTATGTACTGTATGTGCAGCCACTTATGTTCTATTAAAGGGCCAGTGTATCTATGTAACTAGACAATAAAAAACCACGGCCCTTTCTTGTTTTCATGTATGTCTTCTCCCACCTCAGAAAGTCGATCGATAGAAACCAAGATGGTGGATCCCACAGCAGCATGATGACATGCGATATAAAACTACGACAGTCTCTAATGTACTTTATATATCATTAGAGTGTCCACATGGACAGGATGTCATGTTACTTCATATACTGTCTAATCCACAATAACATACCCACAGAGAGCGCTCATCTAAGACACTGTCTCTTTATTATACATAAAAAGCAACATGGCAGCATGAGCCGGGGGGGGGGGGTCCGGAGAGCGCTCACCCAGGGGGCCACCCCATCTGCCGGCCACCAATCACATGAAGGTGCAGGTGGTACACAGACTGCGCCCCGTGCTTCCCGTCATTGATCACTGGAAAAGAGACAGCATCGGTGTAAGAGACCATCATTAATCACAGCGACAGAGACATTGTCAGAGTAAGAGACAGCGAGAGAGACTGTCATTAATCACTGTGACACAGAGACATCAGAGGAAGAGGAAAAAGAGCGTCCTGGCCCACACC
This sequence comes from Discoglossus pictus, assembly GCA_027410445.1. Classification (NCBI taxonomy): domain Eukaryota; kingdom Metazoa; phylum Chordata; class Amphibia; order Anura; family Alytidae; genus Discoglossus; species Discoglossus pictus. Next base: position 566,119,091 of record CM050163.1, on the reverse strand, counting down.
AGTCTCACGGAGCAGTCTCTGAGATGTGATATCTGATGCTTTATATTTAGAGTGTGGGGGGTCTCACGGGGGGCTCCTATATCACAGACCCTATACATGCCTGCGCACGGCCTTCTGGGTATGACCCATATACATTGGGTTCTGTTCATGTGACATTATACCATTATGTCAGTGCGGGGTGCGCCGGCCCAGTGCCCGCGGAGGGGGTAGCCGGCCCAGTGCCCGCGGAGGGGGGAGCCGGCCCAGTGCCCGCGGAGGGGGCGCTGGCCCAGTGCTCGTCTCTCTTTGTCCCCTGGTGCAGAGGGACATGGGACAGCAGAGGCAGAGTGGGCCAGATGTACTAAAGGATGACATTTTAGATCTTTTACAGATGTTGGATGAGAGAGAGAGAGAGGAGGCGAGAGAGAGAGAGAGAGAGGAGGCGAGAGAGAGAGGAGGCGAGAGAGAAAGAGAGAGAGGAGGCGAGAGAGAGAGAGAGAGAGGAGGCGAGAGAGAGAGGAGGCGAGAGAGAAAGAGAGAGAGGAGGCGAGAGAGAGAGAGAGAGGAGGCGAGAGAGAGAGAGAGAGGAGGCGAGAGAGAGAGAGAGAGAGGAGGCGAGAGAGAGAGAGAGAGGAGGCGAGAGAGAGAGAGAGAGGGAGGCGAGAGAGAGAGAGAGGAGGCGAGAGAGAGAGAGAGGAGGCGAGAGAGAGAGAGGAGGCGAGACAGAGAGAGAGGACAAGACAGCGGACACGAGAGCAAGAGGAGGCGAGAGAGAGAGAGGAGGCGAGACAGAGAGAGAGGACAAGACAGCGGACGAGAGAGAGAGAGAGAGAGAGAGAGAGAGGAGGCAAGAGAGAGAGAGGACAAGAGAGCGGACGAGAGAGAGAGAGGAGGCGAGAGAGAGAGAGAGGACAAGAGAGCGGGACGAGAGAGAGAGGAGGCGAGAGAGAGAGAGAGGACAAGAGAGCGGACGAGAGAGAGAGGAGGCGAGAGAGAGAGAGAGAGAGAGAGAGGAGGCGAGAGAGAGAGAGAGAGGAGGCGAGAGAGAGAGGAGAGGACAAGAGAGAGGACGAGAGAGAGAGGAGGCGGAGAGAGAGAGAGAGAGAGGAGGCGAGAGAGAGAGAGAGGAGGCGAGAGAGAGAGAGTGGAGGCGAGAGAGAGAGAGAGAGAGAGAGGAGGCGAGAGAGAGAGAGGAGGCGAGAGAGAGAGAGGAGGCGAGACGGAGAGAGAGGACAAGAGAGCGGACGAGAGAGAGAGGAGGCGAGAGAGAGAGAGAGAGAGAGAGAGAGAGAGAGAGGACAAGAGAGCGGACACGAGAGCAAAAGGAGGCGAGAGAGAGGAGGCGAGATGGAGAGAGAGGACAAGAGAGCGGACGAGAGAGAGAGAAGGCGAGAGAGAGAGAGAGAGAGAGAGAGGACAAGAGAGCAGACGAGAGAGAGAGGAGGCGAGAGAGAGAGAGAGAGAGAGAGAGGACAAGAGAGCGGACGAGAGAGAGAGAGAGCGGACGAGAGAGAGAGGAGGCGAGAGAGAGAGAGAGGAGGCAAGAGAGAGAGAGAGGACAAGAGAGCGAACGAGAGAGAGAGGAGGCGAGAGAGAGAGAGAGAGGAGGCGAGACGGAGAGAGGAGGCGAGACGGAGAGAGAGGACAAGAGAGA
>CM050163.1:566097217-566117363 GCA_027410445.1 Discoglossus pictus | reverse complement strand
CGATCTAACGAACCCCTAACCCCAACCTCCATCCGAACCCCAACTTCTAACCGAACCACTAACCCCAACCTCCATCCGAACCCCAACCTCTAACCGAACCACTAGCCCCAACCTCCATCCGAACCCCAACCTCTAACCGAACCACAAAACCCAACCTCTAACCGAACCACTAACCCCAACCTCCATCCGAACCCCAACCTCTAACCGAACCCCTAACCCCAACCTCCATCCGAACCTCTAACCGAACCACTAACCCCAACCTCTAACCGAACCACTAAACCCAACCTCTAACCGAACCACTAACCCCAACCTCCATCCGAACCCCAACCTCTAACCGAACCCCTAACCCCAACCTCCATCCGAACCCCAACCTCTAACCGAACCCCTAACCCCAACCTCCATCCGAACCCCAACCTCCATCCGAACCCCAACTTCTAACCGAACCACTAACCCCAACCTCCATCCGAACCCCAACCTCTAACCGAACCCCTAACCCCAACCTCCATCCGAACCCCAACCTCCATTCGAACCCCAACCTCCATCCGAACCCCAACCTCCATCCGAACCCCAACCTCCATCCGAACCCCAACCTCTAACCGAACCACTAACCCCAACCTCCATCTGAACCCCAACCTCTTACCTAATCCCTAACCCCAACCTCCATCCGAACCCCAACCTCTAACCGAACCCCTAACCCCAACCGAACCACGAACCCCAACCTAATCCCTAACCTCAACCTTCATCCGAATCCCAACCTCTAACCGAACCCATAACCCAACCTCTAAACGAACCCAACCTCCATCCGAACCCCAACCTTTAACCGAACCACTAACCCCAACCGAACCACGAACCCCCAACCTCTAACCGAACCACTAAACCCAACCTCTAACCGAACCACTAACCCCAACCTCTAACCGAACCACTAACCCCAACCTCCATCCGAACCCCAACCTCTAACCGAACCACTAGCCCCAACCTCCATCCGAACCCCAATCTCTAACCGAACCACTAAACCCAACCTCTAACCGAACCACTAACCCCAACCTCCATCAGAACCCCAACCTCTAACCGAACCCCTAACCCCAACCTCCATCCGAACCCCAACCTCTAACCGAACCCCTAACCCCAACCTCCATCCGAACCCCAACCTCTAACCGAACCCCTAACGCCAACCTCCATCCGAACCCCAACCTCTAACCGAACCACTAACCCCAACCTCTAACCGAACCCCAACCTCCATCCGAACCCCAACCTCTAACCGAACCACTAACCCCAACCTCCATCCGAACCATCACCTCTAACCAAACCACTAACCCCAACCTCCACCCGAACCCCAACCTCTTACCTAATCCCTAACCCCAACCTCCATCCGAACCCCAACCTCTAACCGAACCCCTAACCCCAACCGAACCACGAACCCCAACCTCTAACCGAACCCCAACCTAATCCCTAACCTCAACCTTCATCCGAATCCCAACCTCTAACCGAACCCATAACCCAACCTCTAAACGAACCCAACCTCCATCCGAACCCCAACCTTTAACCGAACCACTAACCCCAACCGAACCACGAACCCCCAACCTCTAACCGAACCCCAACCTCTAACCTAATCCCTAACCCCAACCTTCATCCGAATCCCAACCTCTAACTGAACCCATAACCCCAATATCTAATCGAACCCCAACCCCCATCCGAACCCCAACCTCTAACCGAACTACTAACCCCAACCTGTGTTACATTGTAATGTTCCTATAGCTTCCTTCCTCGCCTTCTTCCCAGTAATATATTTATACTCATGTTTAGGGTTAGTCTTACTCTCCTTACATATATAGTCAGGTCCATAAATAGACTTTCAGCTTTAATTTGAGGGTATTTACATCCAAATCAGGTGAACGGTGTAGGAATTACAACAGTTTGTGTATGTGCCTTCCACTTTTTAAGGGACCAAAAGTAATGGGACAATTGGCTGCTCAGCTGTTCCATGGCCAGGTGTGTGTTATTCCCTCAATATCCCATTTACAAAGAGCAGATACAAGCTCCAGTGTTCATTTCAAGTGTGCTATTTGCATTTGTTGCTGTTAACTCTCAATATGAGATCCAAAGAGCTGTCACTATCAGTGAAGCAAGCCATCATTAGGCTGAAAAGACAAACCCATCAGAGAGAAAGCAAAAACATCAGGTGTGGCCAAATCAACTGTTTGGAACATCCTTAAAAAGAAAGAATGTACCAAGGAGCTCAGCAACACCAAAAGACCCGTAAGACCACGGAAAACAACTGTGGTGGATGACCGAAGAATTATTTCCCTGGTGAAGAAAACAGCCTTCACAACAGTTGGCCAGATCAAGAACACTCTCCAGGAGGTAGGTGTATGTGTGTCAAAGTCAACAATCAAGAGAAGACTTCACCAGAGTAAATACAGAGGGTTCACCACAAGATGTAGACCATTGGTGAGCCTCAAAAATAGAAAGGCAAGATTAGAGTTTGCCAAACAACACCTAAAAAAGCCTTCACAGTTCTGGAACAAAATCCTATGGACAGATGAGACTAAGATCAACTTGTACCAGAGTGATGGAAAGAGAAGAGTATGGAGACGGAAAGGAACTGCTCATGATCCAAAGCATACCACCTCATCAGTGAAGCATGGTGGTGGTAGTGTCATGGCGTGGGCATGTAGGGCTGCCAATGGAACTGGTTCTCTTGTATTTATTGATGATGTGACTGCTGACAAAAGCAGCAGGATGAATTCTGAAGTGTTTCGGGCAATATTATCTGCTCATATTCAGCCAAATGCTTCAGAACTCAGTGGACGGCGCTTCACAGTGCAGATGGACAATGACCTGAAGCTTACTGCAAAAGCAACCAAAGAGTTTTTAAAGGGAAAGAAGTGGAATGTTATGCAATGGCCAAGTCAATCACCTGACCTGAATCCGATTGAGCATGCGTTTCACTTGCTGAAGACAAAACTGAAGGGAAAATGCCCCAAGAACAAGCAGGAACTGAAGACAGTTGCAGTAGAGGCCTGGCAGAGCATCACCAGGGATGAAACCCAGCGTTTGGGGATGTCTATGCGTTCCAGACTTCAGGCTGTAATTGACTGCAAAGGATTTGCAACCAAGTATTAAAAAGTGAAAGTTTGTTTTATGACTGTTAATCTGTCCCATTACTTTTGGTCACTTAAAAAGTGGGAGGCACATATACAAACTGTTGTAATTCCTACAACGTTCACCTGATTTGGAAAGTCTGCAGGTAAAGCACATCTTGTTCGTTTCATTTCAAATCCATTGTGGTGGTGGATAGAGCCAAAAAGATTAGAATTGTGTCGATGTCCCAATATTTATGGACCTGACTGTAACTTGCCATGTTCTATGTTAGCCAGTCTAATCGCGCTTTCCTTGGTGATTTCCTTGTATTCCCGTAAAGCCGTCTCTGTCCCCTCTTGTTTGTATAATATAAATGTCTGTTTTTTACTCCGTATCTTGATCTTTAAATCATTGTTATGCCACATTGGATGTGATTTACTCCTTTACTTTTATTCCCACTTGGTATATGCCGATGTGTATGTATATTTAGTAAGGATTTGAACGTTGTCCATTTATGGTCAGTATTTTACCCATCATGCCTCTGTCCCAGTCTATACTTTGTATTGCTGCCCTTAGACCGTTAAAATCTGCCCTTTTAAAATTAAGAGTTTTTGTTGGCCCCTTAAAATGTTGTTTTTTTAATTCAATCTCAAATGAGACTGTGTTGTGATCACCGTTTCCCAAAGGTTGCCCTATTTCAACATTTGATACTATATCAATATTATTTGTGATAACTAAATCCAAGATGGCGTCATTTCTAGTAGTTTCTTGTATTACCTGGGCCAGATAATGATCCCTGAGTGTACTCAAGAACCTGCTCCCCTTAGATGAACTGCTGGTCTCATTTATCCAGTTTATTTCAGGGTAATTAAATACTCCCATTATTAGAACTTGCCCATGCTTAGCTGCATTTCCAATCTGTAACAATAATTGTATTTCCTCACTTTCAGCTATATTTGGGGGTTTATAGCATACTCCTACTAATATTATTTTGGAATTTGCTGCTCCGCTATTTAACTCTACCCACAAGCATTCAACTTTATCACTAGGTCCACCATAAATATCTTCTCTGACTATAGGCTTAAATTCAGGCTTAACATACAGACAAATCCCTCCTCCTCGTTTACTATTGCCCCTATCTTTGCTAAATAGGTTATAACCATCCAGATTAACAGTCCAGTCATGAGAGTCATCCCACCACGTTTCGGTAATGCCTATTAAATCCCATTTCTCATTAATTCGTAATAGTTCTAATTAGATTGTTATTAATACGGTAGTAAAACCTGCAGGAACCCCCGTAGGCTCACTAAGTTAAATCCTGCTGCGGGGTCCCCATATGAACTCCATCTGAACCCCCACAGCATTTAAAAATTCAAATTTCCTGCCTCACAGGTCCTTAAAGGGCTCGCGGCACACAAATAGTTAACCTCAGTTGCGGGGGTACTGCAGGTACCCCTGCAGCACCTAACATCAACCCCCCATGCAGGGTCCCCATATTAACCTTGCTGCGGGGGTCCCGATCGGGACTCCACAGCATTTAAAAAATTCAAATTCCTGCAGCGGGCCCTTAACGGACTTTAAAAAGGACCTACGCTAGAATTTAAATTAACCCCATAAGTCCTACAAGGGTCTATAGAGATCCTTATGGGACAATAATAAACCCTGACATTAACACTCTAAGTGCCATGAGGGTCCTCCAGGACCCTCATGAAAGTCTAAGCACTACTCTACTGCTTGGAATAGTGTGTACATATCCCAGTGAGGTCACATCACTCTATAAACACTACCCCAGGCACTCCATATGTGGCAGCCCTAGGTCTGGCCCTGGAATAGTGTGTACATACCCCAGTGAGGTCACATCACTCTATACACACACTACCCCAGACACTCCATATGTGGCAGCCCTAGGTCTGGAATAGTATGTACATACCCCAGTGAGGTCACATCACTCTATACACACACTACCCCAGGCACTCCATATGTGGCAGCCCTAGGCCTGGAATAGTATGTACATACCCCGGTGAGGTCACATCACTCTATACACACACTACCCCAGGCACTCCATATGTGGCAGCCCTAGGTCTGGCCCTGGAATAGTGTGTACATACCCCAGTGAGGTCACATCACACTATACACACACTACCCCAGGCACTCCATATGTGGCAGCCCTAGGTCTGGCCCTGGAATAATGTGTACATACCCCAGTGAGGTCACATCACTCTATACACACACTACCCCAGACACTCCATATGTGAAGTCCTAGGCCTGGAATAGTATGTACATACCCCAGTTAGGTCACATCACTATCACTCTGCTATATGTCAGGGGGTCACCTCCACGACCTTCCTGAAAACGTGACAAGTTATTGGTTTATATAATGATAGTTTCCCCTAAGGACAGTTCATATCACGGGCGTGACTCTAAATTGGTTTATTGCATCAAAATAAAAGTTGAGGAACAAAATACCCCCCTTCTTATATGGACAGATGGAGGAGTTTGTGTGATGGGCTGGGTAGGGGACATCCTCTTCTTCACTCCTCAGAATCCCATCCGTGACCTCTTACGTGGGACCTGGGAACCCTGGGAGGAAGGAAGTTGAGCCCGTATGAGGTGTGAGGGTGTGGCGGATGGGGTGAGATCTGGGGTGTCTGAAGGTTCCCCTAAGAAGGACAGGAAGTCCAGCACAGTCCTCCTCCTCTCTCGGGGGATCCCTCTTGAGCGCAAAGACTGGGAGGAGAACAGGGATGTGTCCAAGGACTGATTGTGGTTACTAGCTGTGAGGGGGTCATGCTGAGATGTGACCTCTTCTGCTCCGTCCGGCTGGCTCAGTCCACAAGGCAGAATGTCCGATACCTGGGATGGGCCACTCCCTTCAGACTCCACCTCCCTAGGGTTGTGCCCCATTGTCCGGTCCCTGGGGGTGGAGACGAGGCTGGTATCTGAGAGGTGGGCACTATCCTCTGAATATGAAGCAAGGTCATCCATCCTGGAAAGGTCAGAGTCCAGACTGACCGATGATGTGAAGCTAGCAGACAGACTCCTGCGGTTTCTCCCTTGCCGCAGCTTTTGCATCCTGCGCCTTTCTTTGAGAGCCCGGATTTTGCTGAGATGGTTCAGTCCCATATAGTCATCCCACCACAGGCCCAGCTGACCCTCCCATGCAGCGGTCAGTCGCTGGCTCAAGTGGTCTTTATAGCGTTTGGGATACACTGGCTCCAGCTGCTGTAACCCATCGGGGGAAGGCCGGAGGCGGAGTACTCGCCCCTCTCTCATGCTCTCCTGCAGGATGCCACGTACTGTGCCTGGGTTTGGGGTGGCTTCTTGAAGCTCAGAGACACTGAACAGAGTGCGGGAGAGAATTTTAGGGCGCTGGATGCCACCCTCCACCTGACTACTACATTTTTCAAACAGGTCCTGGAGCCAGCATCGAAAGATCCGCAATAAATTGGGGTTACGGCGGTGCGCAGGGGGCTCTGGCTCATGACGGGTCCTTTTATCCCTGGCGGTATCATGATCAGTTACTAGTTCTTTGGGACCGGAAGGTACCTCTTGTGGGGCGTCCGGTTCTAGAGCCTGCTCCTGGGGAGTAGAGGTTGGCGTGGTGATGCCAGTATGGGGCGTGGAGGTTGACGTGGTGATGCCAGTATGCCTCTCTTGTGGTGTCCTCGGCTCAGCTGACTCACCCATTTCCTGACACTCTAACCTCTGATAAAAGACATCTCCAGCCTGGGTCAAGTGAAAAACCAACATGGACTCCTGAGTGTACCCAACACAAGCAGCAGTCATCCCTGGGAGGGCAAGAAGAGGAGGGTAAGAAACAAGTCCATCAGCATGACCTACACACTTCACCTACTGAAGACACTTACCTGCCCCTGGAGACGTCATTCTTTCTAGCACCAGGTTATGCTGTTTAGGGAGCAGTGAAGGGAGGTGTTGGAGACATTCAGACACCGGCAGGAGACGAGTTGGTGGCAACAGCAGTTGGCAAGGCAAAGAAGAGCCCCCTAGTGTTGGAGAGAAGAGCAGCAAGGGTAATATCGGTGAAAATCAAGGACTTTTTCCAGCCACAGTACAGCAATCTGGCCGGGAACACATGAGATACCCTAACCCCAGCAGGAAGCCCTGGGGGGGCCTGCTAACCTCCTCATCACTCTACACACCTTATTTGGCTATGGCACTCATGCGCAGCCCGGGTAAGCTCCCATATGCCGTGGCACATAGCCTATGTATGAGCTAGCTCTCCTAACCACGCTCCCCCCAGAGGAGAAGACGCACCAGGCCCTAATCAGACCCCCTGGAAGGTCCAGACAATGAGCGGAAAGTCTGCCTGATTTGGTGAGAGATAAGCCGACAACGGGCTGGGGTAGAAACCCTAGCGCCCCTACAAGTAACCCTGTAGCCCCTTACCCAATTATATGATAGGAATCCCCATCAATCAGAACTATTCAAGTCTTGCTGATAGTATATAGTAATTGCAGGAGGTTCTCCATTGTATATAGTGATCCCGGGGGATCTCTATCCGCCCCTATTGTATATAGTGATCCCGGGGGATCTCTATCCGCCCCCTATTGTATATAGTGATCCCGGGGGATCTCTATCCGCCCCCTATTGTATATAGTGATCCCGGGGGATCTCTATCCGCCCCCTATTGTATATAGTGATCCCGGGGGATCTCTATCCGCCCCCTATTGTATATAGTGATCCCGGGGGATCTCTATCCGCCCCCTATTGTATATAGTGATCCCGGGGGATCTCTATCCGCCCCTATTGTATATAGTGATCCCGGGGGATCTCTATCCGCCCCTATTGTATATAGTGATCATGGAGTGTCTGTCTGCCCTTTTACCTCTATACTGCACCATGGCAGTCTCCTGGCTCCGCTGGGTCCCAAGCAGGATCTTCATGGACCTATCATGTGCTTCACCGGTGATCACATGAGAAAAAGTGGGTGGAGCCTCCATCATGTGATCCCACTTCAGGAGTGGAAGTAGCGGGAAGCGCTCGTCCATGATGTACAGTGAGAACTGGAGGAACAAGGAGGGTGAGTGAGAGGGAGGAGGGAGTGGGCAAGGGGAAAGGATGGAATGACAATGCAAGAGAGGAGTGAGGAGGGAGTGAATGGAGAAAGAGTAGGGAGAGGGAGAGACAACAACAACAACAACACTGTGTCCCCGGTGAAACACATACCTGGGTGCTAATGAGGTGCTGTGCAGAGCCCCCCTCTCGTATATAGCGCGGTAGAATGACTCTCTCTCCTCTTTGACATGACGCCTCCTCCCCGATCCTGAACAAGTCAAGACCCTGAGCCCCGGGCACCTGGGAGAGAATGCGTATGTATACACAATTAATACATACTACATTTATATATATATATATATATATATATATATATATATATATATATATATATATATATATATATATATATATACATACATATATATATATATATATATATATATATATATATATATATATATATAGGCATGCTGTCTTCAGTACGCATGCTGCACTCGCGCCAACATATGGGCGCCGACAATTGGGCAGCTCACGCGCAATAGCGTGCCCCCTACCATCTTCCCTTCTCTCTCCCCCTGTATCTGTCACTAAACCCCCTACACTGCCTATACTGAACCCTCTGTCCCTTGCCCGTACCCCTGTCTGTACTCTCTCCCTTCTACCCACTTGTTCTCTCCTCTCTGTCTCCCTCCTCCAATCCACATTTATTACTTACCCCATCCCACTGTCACTAGTGTGCCCTGACATTGGTGCGCTCTCGGGGTGTTACTGCTCCCTCACCAGGCCTGGCTGCGGCCCATTAGTTGGGGCGCACTATTGCCCGTGGGATGGGGTAAGTAATAAATGTGGATGGGAGGAGAGAACAAACGGGTAGAAGAAGGTAGAGAGAACAGGCAGGGGTACAGGCAAGGGATAGAGGGTCCGGTATAGGCAGTGTAGGGGGTTTAGTATAGGGGTTTAAGGGGTCTGCCAGTGACAGATACAGGGGGAGAAAGAAGGGAAGCTGGTAGGGGCGCCCATACGTATATATATATTAAATTATATAAAGCCATTTATTATCCATGAAGCCATTTATTATCACATTGGTGTTTGGCTCCTTTTTAAATCATAATGAAAACAGAAATCACCCAAATGGCCCCGATCAAAAGTCTCCATACCCATAGCTCTTAATACCGTGTATAACCTCCTTTAGCATCAATGGCGGCGCGCCGTCTTCTGTAACAGTGGTCTATGAGGCCCCTAATTCCTGCAGGTGGTAGAGCTGCCCATTCGTCTTGGCAAAATGCCTCCAGGTCATGCAAACTATTTGGTCGTCTTACATGAACCGAACTTTAGAGATCTCCCCAGAGTGGCTCGATGATATTAAGGTCAGGAGACTGTGATGGCCACTACACAAACCTTCATCTTTTCTGCTGTAACCCTGGAGGGTCAACTTGGCCTTGTGCTTTAGGTCATTGTCATCTCGGAAAGTCCAAGAGCGTCCCATGCGCAGCCTTCGTGCAGAAGAATGCAAATTGGCTGCCAGTATTTTCTTATAACATGCTGCATTCATCTTGCCATCAATTGTCACAAGATTCCCATCAGTGAGCCTCCGCCATGCTTCACGGCGGGGATGGTATTCTTTTCACTATAGGCCTTGTTGATCCCTCTCCAAGCATAGCGCTTATAGTTGTGACCATAAAGCTCTTTTTTGGTCTCGTCACTCCAAATTACAGTGTCAGAGAAGCTGTGAGGCGTGTCAAGGTGTTGTCGGCCATATTATACCCGGGCTTTTTTGTGGCATTGGCGCAGTAAAGGCTTCTTTCTGGCATCTCGACCATGCAGCTCATTTTTGTTCAAGTATTGTCGTATTGTGCTCCTTGAAACAACCACACCGTCTTTTTCCAGAGCAGACTGTATTTATCTTGAGGTTACCTGTGGGTTTTTTCTTCTGGCAGTTGTGGCTGAAATCTTTCTTGGTCACCTGACGTTGGCTTGGTATCAAGAGATCCCCGAATTTTCCTTTCTTAATAAGTACGGACTGTCATTTTCAAGGCTTTGGATATCTTTTTATATCCTTCTTCCTGATAAAAGAACTGCATAACAAGGTAATGAAACTTTGACAGTTGTTTTCTCTTCCACATGGCTCAGTATCTAGCCTGCTCAGTGCATCCATGTGAGAGCTAACAAACTCATTGCCTATTTATACACAGACAGTTATTGCAACTTAAAAAGCTATAGATGTGGGAAATTAACCTTTAATTGCCATTTTAACCCGTGTGTGTCACCTTGTGTGTCTGTAACAAGGCCAAACATTCAAGGGTGTGTAAACTTTTTATCAGGGCCATTTGGGTGATTTCTGTTATTATGATTTAAAAAGGAGCCAAACAACTATGTGATAATAAATGGCTTCATATGATCACTATCCTTCAATAAAAGAAATTTGTTTTTTTTTTGCCTGATCGTCATATTTTCAAAATAAATGCCAAAATGTCACAATTTCTGCCAGGGTATGCAAACTTTTGAGCACAACTGTATATATATATTGAGAGAGAGAGAGAGAGAGGAGACTGTTACTCTGGTATCTGCAGCTTGCACTCCTGTCCTGTCAGCATACAGCAGCACCCGTGGGTGACAGGTGAAGTCTCCCCATCTCCAGTGAGAGTCATCCCGAAAAAAGAGGGTGTCCGAGTCCTGGCGAATTCTCTGTAGACTGGAAGGCAACGACTGGTTATGTACAGCGCCAGAAGCACAAGAGAATGGGGAGAGAATGGAGAGGTGTGCAGATAGGGAGTGAAGGGCGTGCATGCGGAGGGTGGCGGGTACAGGGGAAAGAAAGTGTAGGGCTGGAGGGTGGGGTAAGAGTAGTGTTTCAGATTGGGGTAGCAGTCGCCCTTCTCACCCCATCTCAAGGTCCCACAGGTACAGGCTCCCACTCTTTGTGCATACACACAGCTCCCCGGGCAGGTGAGGGCTGGAAGGCAAACATGGAGGGAGGAGAAATGAGAGACATCAACATACATCCAGTACCATCAACCTGCCGGACCCCCCTCATACACATGTATTACTGCTCGCGACTGCCGGACCCCCCTCATACACCTATATTACAGCTCGCGACTGCCGGACCCCCCCTCATACACCTATATTACAGCTCGCGACTGTCGGACCCCCCCTCATACACCTGTATTGCAGCTCGCGACTGCCGGGCCCCCCTCATACACCTGTATTACAGCTCGCACTCTGCCGGGCCCCCCTCATACACCTGTATTACAGCTCGCCCTCTGCCGGGGCCCCTCATACACCTGTATTACAGCTCGCCCTCTGCCGGGCCCCTCGTACACCTGTATTACAGCTCGCCCACTGCCGGGCCCCCTCATACACCTGTATTACAGCTCGCCCTCTGCCGGGCCCCCTCATACACCTGTATTACAGCTCGCCCTCTGCCGGGCCCCCTCATACACCTGTATTGCAGCTCGCGACTGCCGGGCCCCCCTCATACACCTGTATTACAGCTCGCCCTCTGCCGGGCCCCCTCATACACCTGTATTACAGCTCGCCCTCTGCCGGGCCCCTCGTACACCTGTATTACAGCTTGCCCTCTGCCGGGCCCCCTCATACACCTGTATTACAGCTCGCCCTCTACCGGGCCCCCTCATACACCTGTATTACAGCTCGCGACTGCTAGGCCCCCCTCATACACCTATATTACAGCTCGCCGACTGCCGGGCCCCCCTCATACACCTGTATTACAGCTCGCCGACTGCCGGGCCCCCCTCATACACCTGTATTACAGCTCGCCGACTGCCGGGCCCCCCTCATACACCTGTATTACAGCTTGCGACTGCCGGGCCCCCTCATACACCTATATTACAGCTCGCGACTGCCGGACCCCCCTCATACACCTTGTAACGGTACCCCCCAGACATAGAAGGGGGCGCCCAAGCCGTTTTAGCCGATCCGCCCGTCCAGTGCTATAGGGACAGCTACTGCAGGACACCCAATCCCCCAAGAACTGGATCCAAGGGGAATATACTGCAAGCCTACAACTGGAACCTCACGAATAGCCGCTAGCAGCTGAACAGGAAAAGCACCCCCAAAGATGCCCACACTCCTGGCAGTCAGTCTGCAACAGCATCCCATGAATTCCCCCAAGCACGAGACACACGCTCTGTGGTTGAGGGTCAAGCAGTGAACTCTCTTCTTTATTAAAAACCAAGACATATATAAAAAAACATTTCCACATACACCGTAGGGGCAGTGACTACCTTTGGTCAACCCCTAATTACCTCTGGCCAATCAGACAGGTTCCCTACGTAGGAACCATGAGACTCCTCACATGGGCCACCCCCAGGCGTGGCTACTATGCTCATTCTCACCCAGACTGTCCCAGTGAACACTTCCTGTTTCCTCCTGGACTATGCCCCTGGGGAAACCCCATACACTGGCCCTTTGTTCAAGTCCTGGCGACACCCTGTGTTTACCTAATGGGGGATGGTCAGAATCTGTAACACATTTCTACACATTTTTCATAACTTTAAAAGTATGCATCACATTCACATAGAACATACATTTTCAGAATCAGCATACTCCAAATACAAACATGTGTCAAAATTATACAAATTGGTCCAGTGGTTCAAAAGTTAGATCACAGTCCTTTCTGACCAAATGAAGACATGGCTTCCATGTCTTTGTAGGGGGAAGTCAACATGGGCCGTAGTCAAACGGCAGAATGTGGGCCTCCAAGCTTCTCCAATTCGCAGTGACGAGACTGATCTCGTCACACACCTATATTACAGCTCGCGACTGCCGGACCCCCCTCATACACCTGTATTACAGCTCGCCCTCTGCCGGGCCCCCCTCATACACCTGTATTACAGCTCGCCCTCTGCCGGGCCCCCCTCATACACCTGTATTACAGCTCGCCCTCTGCCGGGCCCCTCGTACACCTGTATTATAGCTTGCAATCTGCCGGGCCCCCTCATACACCTGTATTACAGCTCGCCCTCTGCCGGGCCCCCTCATACACCTGTATTACAGCTCGCGACTGCTAGGCCCCCCTCATACACCTGTATTACAGCTCGCCGACTGCCGGGCCCCCCTCATACACCTGTATTACAGCTCGCGACTGCCGTGCCCCCTCATACACCTGTATTACAGCTCGCCCTCTGCCGGGCCCCTCATACACCTGTATTACAGCTCGCCCTCTGCCGGGCCCCCCTCATACACCTGTATTACAGCTCGCCCTCTGCCGGGCCCCCTCATACACCTGTATTACAGCTCGCGACTGCCGGGCCCCTCTCATACACCTGTATTACAGCTCGCCCTCTGCCGGGCCCCCCTCATACACCTGTATTACAGCTCGCCCTCTGCTGGGCCCCTCTCATACACCTGTATTACAGCTCGCCCTCTGCCGGGCCCCCTCATACACCTGTATTACAGCTCGCCCTCTGCCAGCCCCCCTCATACACCTGTATTACAGCTCGCCCTCTGCCGGGCCCCCCTCATACACCTGTATTACAGCTCGCGACTGCCGGGCCCCCCTCATACACCTGTATTACAGCTCGCAACTGCCGGGCCCCTCTCGTACACCTGTATTACAGCTCGCCCTCTGCCGGGCCCTCTCGTACACCTGTATTACAGCTCGCCCTCTGCCGGGCCCCCTCATACACCTGTATTACAGCTCGCGACTGCTGGGCCCCCCTCGTACACCTGTATTACAGCTCGCCCTCTGCCGGGCCCCCTCATACACCTGTATTACAGCTCGCGACTGCCGGGCCCCTCTCATACACCTGTATTACAGCTCGCCCTCTGCCGGGCCCCCCTCATACACCTGTATTACAGCTCGCCCTCTGCCAGCCCCCCTCATACACCTGTATTACAGCTCGCCCTCTGCCGGGCCCCCCTCATACACCTGTATTACAGCTCGCGACTGCCGGGCCCCCCTCATACACCTGTATTACAGCTCACCCTCTGCCGGGCCCCCCTCATACACCTGTATTACAGCTTGCGACTGCTGGGCCCCCTAATACACCTGTATTACAGCTCGCCCTCTACCGGCCCCCCTCATTCCCCTATATTACAGCTCGCCCTCTGCCGGGCCCCCCTCATACACCTGTATTACAGCTCTCCCTCTGCCGGGCCCCCTCATACACCTGTATTACAGCTTGCGACTGCTGGGCCCCCTAATACACCTGTATTACAGCTCGCCCTCTGCCGGCCCCCCTCAGTCGCCTATATTACAGCTCGCCCTCTGCCGGGCCCCCCTCATACACCTGTATTACAGCTCGCCGACTGCTGGGCCCCCTCATACACCTGTATTACAGCTCGCGACTGCCAGGCCCCCCTCATACACCTGTATTACAGCTCGCAACTGCCAGCCCCCCTCATACACCTGTATTACAGCTCGCCCTCTGCCGGCCCCCCTCATTCCCCTATATTACAGCTCGCCCTCTGCCGGGCCCCCCTCATACACCTGTATTACAGCTCGCCGACTGCTGGGCCCCCTCATACACCTGTATTACAGCTCGCAACTGCCGGGCCCCTCTCGTACACCTGTATTACAGCTCGCCCTCTGCCGGGCCCCCCTCATACACCTGTATTACAGCTCGCCCTCTGCCGGCCCCCCTCATTCCCCTATATTACAGCTCGCCCTCTGCCGGGCCCCCCTCATACACCTGTATTACAGCTCGCCGACTGCTGGGCCCCCTCATACACCTGTATTACAGCTCGCAACTGCCGGGCCCCTCTCGTACACCTGTATTACAGCTCGCCCTCTGCCGGCCCCCCTCATTCCCCTATATTACAGCTCGCCCTCTGCCGGGCCCCCTCATACACCTGTATTACAGCTCGCGACTGCCGGGCCCCCCTCGTACACCTGTATTACAGCTCGCGACTGCCAGCCCCCCTCATACACCTGTATTACAGCTCGCGACTGCTGGGCCCCCCTCATACACCTGTATTACAGCTCGCCCTCTGCCAGCCCCCCTCATACACCTGTATTACAGTTCGCGACTGCCGGGCCCCCCTCATACACCTGTATTACAGCTCGCCCTCTGCCAGCCCCCCTCATACACCTGTATTACAGCTTGCGACTGCTGGGCCCCCTAATACACCTGTATTACAGCTCGCCCTCTGCCGGCCCCCCTCATTCCCCTATATTACAGCTCGCCCTCTGCCGGGCCCCCTCATTCCCCTATATTACAGCTCGCCCTCTGCCGGGCCCCCTCATACACCTGTATTACAGCTCGCCGACTGCTGGGCCCCCTCATACACCTGTATTACAGCTCGACCTCTGCCGGGCCCCCCTCATACCCCTATATTACAGCTTGCGACTGCTGGGCCCCCTAATACACCTATATTACTGCTCGCCCTCTGCTGGCCCCCCTCGTACCCCTATAATTAAGATCGCCCTCTGCCGGCCCCCCTCGTACCCCTGTATTACAGCTTGCCCTCTGCCGGCCCCCCTCGTTCCCCTATATTACAGCTCGCCCTTTGCTGGCCCCCCTCGTTCCCCTATATTACAGCTCGCCCCCTGCCAGACCCCCTCATACCCCTATATTACAGCTCGCCCTCTGCCGGGCCCCCTCGTACCCCTATATTACAGCTCGCCCTTTGCTGGCCCCCCTCGTACACATGTATTACCTGCCAGTGACAATAATAATACAAGGAGGGTAATGTCTGTGGAGTATGTACCCCAGGAGAGTAAACACATGAGGATCGGCTTGGGTCTATGGTTTTTATACCAGAGCCTTTGCTTGTGGGCTTGGAGCCTGAGGGGGGGAATTGTCCAATTGTTTTACTTCCATGTAACCTCATAACAGCCACAACGCTGAAGCAATATTCAAGATCTTGTCTGCATCCAAGGTTTCTGTGAAGGAACAGAAGGAAATGTCTGCCCCAATAAAGGAAAAGCTGAAGAGAGTTATAATTATAGGCCAGTTTCCTTTCTACAGATACTACCAATGTACCAAAGTCTAGTTCTTCATACAACAACCATGGCTCTGGGTCACTCACCTGACATTGACACTGGTACTTTGGGTGTCCGTCTGAACAACTTGCAGAGCTTGGGGGGGTTTCCGTGGGGAAAATCTCCAGGAGGCCAGGTGATGAAATGACCTTACACCAACCAAAACTGTGACGAGAGAGGTCAAATGTATCAGGGGGACGAGGGAAGCCATGGCCTCATATGTAGAGGGTTCATCAGGTATCATGAGGTCTACAGAGAGCGGTGGCATGTCTAGACAAAATGGCGTCATTATATAGAAGGTAAAATCACAAGCCCCTCAAGTAATCATCTCTACCTGTGGGGGGGTCATCTTGTCTTAGAAGGGATACTACGGGCCAGTGATGATGTCTTATGGTACGGGGCACTCGTGTCTAGATCTTGTTCTTAAAGAGAGATACAGCTCACACCTGAGACACACGGACAGTCCACTCACCCTCCCCTGAGTGCCCAGCACATCCCGTGCTCACTTGCTGGACTCGAGACTTTAGGTCACTTACAGCAGAACATCCCAAGAGATTGATCTTCAGATCTTCCCTCCGCGTTAGAGACAACTGCTGGAAATCTGAGACAGTTAAGAAGCCTGAGAGCCCTGTGTGACCACAAGGAGAGATCTAGAACGTGTATATACACAATGGTCCCAAGAGATCTAGAAAATACCACCCACATCTAGAACATGTACACAATGACCCCAAGAAGAAATATGCAGCACCAACATAGTGTCCACAAGAGGAGATCTAAAACATATATATACACAGAAAGGGGATCTAGAACATATATACACAGAAAGGAGATCTAGAACATCAGCACACAGTGGTCCCAGGGGAAGATCTAGAAAATCTACAACATTACCATACAGTGTTAACAAGTAGAGAGCTATAATATTGTCCCACAGTGCCTACAAGGAGACATCTAGAACATCTACACATGGATCCCAAGAGGAAATCCAGAACATCTACACATGGATCCCAAGAGGAAATCCAACTGCACACAGCCATGAGATCTAGAGCATCACAAGAAGAGATAAACTATTTATACACAGAGGGGAGATCTAGAACCTCTATACACCATGACCCTAAAAGGAGATCTGTAATATTTACACACAGCGACCCCAAGGGAAGATCTAGAACCTCTATACACCATGAGATCCTGTCACTAGAAGTCTCTAAGGATCATGTAAGGATACATAGCTCATTCAGAGCTGCCCCTTGGGGGTATATGAGGCAGCCTTTCCGTCCCCCGGGGTAAGGAATGAAGGACATGGCGCCCCCTGTGAAGGATGCCTGGAACTGCAGCTGCATCCACTGGTCAGACATGCCCTTCTGTACCAAGCGAGCCAGAAGCTGTGGAGGTAAATCCTGCAGCCAATCACAAGCCAGGAAGGACAAATTGCGCAAGGAGGAGGAGCTATAAGAGATTGGACATCTACAGAAGAGAGAGGGATTGAGACAGCAAATGATTAATGAAGTAGAGGCGATAGAGAGCCAGAGACAGCTGGGAGGTCTCGCTGGACACTCACTCTATGTACGGGATGTCTCGCAGAGAGTTAAGAAGGCTGGTCATCCTCTGCTTCTGGGCTCGGACCTTCCCCTGTATAAAGACATAGGGCTGGACCTTAGAAGACTGCTATCAGAGAGACCCCCATCGAGGGGCTCCACCAAAATAAGACAGGAACAAAAGGGTTAAATACAAACTACACCAAAAAGGGATTATGGATCATACCTCTCCCATATGTGTCACGTGATCAGCGATGGTGCCTGTGTGCGAGTGTACGTACGTGTATGTATGTGCGCGCGCGTCACTTACCCGCAGGTACTTGTTCCCCATGTAGCAGTGTGGCTCCAGCACGCGGCCCATACACTGGAACGCCACATCACTGTGATGCCACAGGAAGCTGGACATCTGAGGAAGACACGAGAGAGGCCGTGATGGGAGGGGTCAGGAAAGAGAGAGCTTTTGTGAAAATCAGATAAGTCTAAAATTGGCAGCACACCCCTTCTCCATCACTGGCCTAGGATCGGACTCCTTTCATCAAAGGTAGTACCCAGAGCTCTCCAGAAATGTAATTCCTCTCACACACACACACATACCTTCCACCATTGTTTCATGGAGCCCCCCAGGGTCCAGCAGAGGCACCAACGTTTACTGTAGATACTCGAGTATACCGCTAGTTGTGATCTTCCCATTTTAACCAATAATCGGAGGATCACAATATATTTGAGATACAGTTGTTCTAAATTGTGGTAACTGGTTCCCTACAGCTCTTATTGTTGAATGAAGTTTATAGGAGCAAGCGTCTCCCAGCTGCCATGTCTTTATTAGAGTGCATCCTGCTGCTGCGCCCATTGTGATGCGAGTCCTGCGGGAGTGGGTGGGAATGGGAGTGGAGGTCTCATATTATATGTATACGAACGCGACATTAACCATAATATTCTGTTGTATTTACTTGTTATATTGAATATTAAAGCATTTATGCACCATTTGGAACAGGATTCTGTGGAGATGTTTCCTACAATTACGTAATTTTTAGCCCTCGCATTATATTTACATCTTGAAGTTTTAACCCATTCACCTACCAAATTTGGAACCCTCTCGGTATATTTGAGTGTCGCTATATTTGAGTATTTATTTGAATTTAAAAAAAAACAACTTTATCACATCTTCCTGATTAATTAGACACAAAGTATCCAGTAATATGTTATGTAAACCATATGTACAGGGGTCCGGGGGGGGTCTCACCTGTCGGCTGAAGTCCAGGGTCATTCGGGCCTTCCGAGGGCGCCGTCCTCCATGGGTATGAACCAGATCCCCCTCGGTCACCTCGGGGATACCACACCCTGAAACATGGAGAGGACTGGGAGTACAATGACCTACACACAAACACGCATGTACACCTGATCACGCTCCGTCACCTCGGGGACACCACACTCTGCAAGAGGACTGGGAGCTATGAACATGTATGAACCAGATAAGATTATACCTAGGGATACCGATGATGTTTATATCCTGTCATTACCAATTTGGGGGCCAGGATGGGACCTCCCTGCACCCCACATTAACCCTTTATCTGGGGCTCTTACACATCTGATTGCCAACACCAAGGCTATCAAAATGGACATTCAATGTTATGCTAAATGGGACTAATGTGAACACCCGCTTGCTTGGAGCATTTCTTTTGTATAGTTGTGTG
This sequence comes from Discoglossus pictus, assembly GCA_027410445.1. Taxonomy (NCBI): domain Eukaryota; kingdom Metazoa; phylum Chordata; class Amphibia; order Anura; family Alytidae; genus Discoglossus; species Discoglossus pictus. Next base: position 566,098,092 of record CM050163.1, on the reverse strand, counting down.
AGATATGTTGGAGGTTCCCGCCCCAACGGCTCATATAAACAAATAATATTGTAAGAACAGAGAGACATTTTCCGGAAATCTGACCTCTGACCTAGAATCAGGAGTGCCCTCCACCACCAGAATTCCAGATGGGTATGCCAAACTAATATGGGCAGATGCTTGGTCTCTGCCTCAGTATAAAAGCTGAAGTTAGTTAATGGCCCCCTAGGGTTTCAGGACCCAGATACATTTCTCTGTCTCTCCATGACTGATGTCCTGATCTAAATGGCTTGCCCTGGGAGGAATATAATGTCACAAACTGCAGATTGCTCCTATTAGCTAAAGTAGGAGAATTAGGGGTGTACTGAGCCCCTCTGGGTTGTGACACAGGAGAATTAGGGGTGTACTGAGCCCCTCTGGGTCGTGACACAGGAGAATAAGGGGTGTACTGAGCCCCTCGTCTCTGGGTCGTGACACAGGAGAATTAGGGGTGTACTGAGCCCCTCGTCTCTGGGTCGTGACACAGAAGAATTAGGGGTGTACTGAGCCCCTCGTCTCTGGGTTGTGACACAGGAGAATTAGGGGTGTGCTGAGCCCCTCGTCTCTGGGTCGTGACACAGAAGAATTAGGGGTGTACTGAGCCCCAGGTCTCTGGGTTGTGCCACAGAAGAATTAGGGGTGTAGTGACCCCCTCGTCTCTGGGTCGTGACATATCCTAAGATGATATGTGTGATTCCTCGCCCCTATTACTCCCCCAGTACCCTCCTTCTTACCAACATTCGGGGAGAGCAAAGGAACAGGACACGGCAGAGAGGGGGCCCAGTGCTCAGCATGGCGGCTGTACAGGGGGATAAAGACCGGAACAGCCTACGAGAGAGACACACGGGTGAGTGACA
>CM050163.1:566014717-566092217 GCA_027410445.1 Discoglossus pictus | reverse complement strand
ACTATATACACTGTACACACTATATATATACACACACACACAGCACATACACACTATATATATATATATATAAATATATACAATACATGTACACACTATACATACACACTGTACACACTATATACAAATACACACGTGTTGGCAGCCAACTTCTTCTTCCTGTTTCTCTACATTCTAATCCCGCCCACTCCCCCGTATTAAAATTCTGATAGGTTGTCGTTTGTAGCCAATCAAATTTCCAATGTGGAGAACGCCTTATTAAAAGGAAATTCTGGCGGCCATCTTAGTACACCCGGAGGAAAGTGTTGTAAAATGGCCGCAGCTACATTATCGGTGTCTTCAGAACGGCATTAAGTCAAAAAGCACTGAGTGTACAAACATGGCTGACAGAGCCTGACATTATATATGTGATAAATGCAATATAATACAGAGGAATATATAGTCATGTGGTAAATACAATATAAAACAAAATAGAAAGGGAGAGAGAGCCAGCACCTGCCCCCAGTATTACTATAATTATCATGTATATGTCCCAAATCAGGAATTATGGCACCATAGGTTACAATTTAACTTTAATTATCATTATTAAAATACTAGCGACTTGCGCGTCAAAAATGACGACAATATTTGAAGCAATACTGTGTACAGTACAATGTGAGGCTTTTGCTCCTCTGAGGACCTTCGGCGCTCATTGCCAGTCTCTCCCCTCATGTACTTCAAGTTTTCTGCTTTGCAACGATCACCTTCGGCGCTCATTGCCAGCCTCTCCCCTCGTGTACTTCAAGTTTCCGGCTTTGCAACGATCACCTTCGGCGCTCATCGCAAAGACAGATATATAAGTACAGTGTAAAATATAAAATGTATTTAGTACAGTGAGTTATATTAATATGAATAAATGAATATACTTTACCTATTTATATTTAATATGCAGCAATCAGTATCCTGAAGAGCTAACAATCTCTTTGGATTTTCCTGCATCTGATAATGTCCAGTTGGACTGTTGATCATGTGAGGAGAAAGTGTCAGCAATGTGCCAAGTGTGCAGTGTAAATAGGCTGCGTGCGCGAGACCAAACCGTTTGTTTAGGCGTGTAAAGCGCCATTTTAGACTCGTAAGTTTATTATTTGCAAGTTAGTTTTGTAAAATGGCGTCTTTTTTCTATGTGTTACTTCGCTCGCGAGCATTTTCCGTCCGTTGTAACGTTATATTTTGTATCGCTCACGTTCCTGGCTGACTCATACGTGCCTGGCGGTGATTTGCGCGCCTCAGTCTCCTTTAGCCTCATTTTTAGTTTTTCGGCCGCCTTTTTTTTCTTGCTTAGTCGATTTTCGAGTGCCGAAACTCATCAATTTCAGCGTAAATTTGTGTGCAACCTCACTCCCGGGCGTTCTGGCGTTCCCCCCGTGCTGTGTGTGAGTGTGTTTTTACTTATTTTTTTCTTGTTTTGTCGTGTTTCTCGATTTCCGCGGTTCGGTCATTAAATTCGTATTTTTGCGAGGTCGTTTATTTTTTGTCCCCGAGATTGCAAGGTCGTTGCTGGCTAACTCGTACGTGCCTGGCGGTTATTTGCGCGCTTCTGTCTCCTTTAGCCTCGTTTTAATTTTTTGGGTCCGCCATTTTTTTCTCACTTAGCAAATCTTCGAGTGATGAAACTCTGCATTTTGGCTTAAATTTGCGTGCAACCTCACTCCCTGGCGTTCCCCTCCGTGCTGTGTGTGAGTGTTTTTTTCATTTTCTTTTTTTTTATCTTGTTTTTTGTATTTTTCGATTTCCGTGGTTCGGCTGTTAAAGTCGTATTTTTGTGAGGTCGTTTTTTTCGCCCCTAGATTCTGAGGTCGGAATTTTTTTTTCTAGGTCCCACATTCCTCAACTGCTTGCAGCCTAAGTAAGTCCTGCGTTTCTTAACTGCTTGCAGGCTAAGTCCCACGTTTCAATGCCTCAACTGCTCGCCACGCATCGCAAGGCTCGCAGGAGTGCCTTTGGCTTTAATTTTGCGTAAGTCCCGCTTGTTTCAATGCCTCAACTGCTCGCTTTATGAGGCTCTCAGGGCAATGAGCGCCTTTGGTGCTCATCGCCTAAGTGCTCCAAGCTCTCGCATGTTTCAATGCTTCAACTTCTTGCCTCGCTTTGCAAAGCTCGCAGGGCGATGAGCGTATTCGGCGCTAATCGCCTAAGTGCTCCGAGCTCCCGCGTGTTTCAATGCTTCAAATGCTTGCCTCGCTTTGCAAAGCTCGCAGGGCGATGAGCGTATTCGGCGCTTATCGCCTAAGTGCTCCGAGCTCCCGCGTGTTTCAATGCCTCAAATGCTCGCCTTGCTTTGCAAAGCTCGCAGGGCGATGAGCGTATTCGGCGCTTATCGCCTAAGTGCTCCGAGCTCCCGCGTGTTTCAATGCCTCAAATGCTCGCCTTGCTTTGCGAGGCTCGCAGGGCGATGTGCGTCTTCGGCGCTAATCGCCTAAGTTCTCTGAGCTTGGACGGCTTCTATGCCTCAACGGCTCACCCCGCTTCACGAGGTTTGCAAGCATGATGACAACTCGCAGTTTGACAACTATTTAACTAATTTAAAAACTACAAAAAAATCCAGGATTGGAAAAAAAAAGGTTAAAAGTAGGCTACCTTTTGGAGAAGTATTGCCACTAAAGGTGTTTGTATTCTCACATTGGGGGGCGATAATATCTCTATCCCTATAACTTTGCGTGTATACATAAATATATATATATATATATATAACGGCGCTATCCAGTTCTCAGATCTGTTCCCCTTATAACCTCTAACCCTCTTACTATATGTAGTTCTCAGTAGTCCTTTTCAAGTTTGCCAACCCTTGTAGGCTAATAGCCCTCTATTAAACATATCAAATATTTGGGTCTGGGCTGTTAGTGATGGAGGGAGTATGAAATAAGAGATATGACTGACCCTGATCCTTGTTAGGAGACCACTCTCCTTTTCTCCAGTGGGATCACCCTCCACTACACCAGCACCCACACATTGGGTTAGGACAGGGAGGGTACATTCACGCTCAAACTATCAGGGGAGGCAGACGCTGACCGTGCTCCTTAGTGTAAGGACGCACGCCACGTCATCAAGAGCCAACGCGTTCCTACGTAACTAGACGTCTTCTTCAATGGGTAAACGGGGCTTGCCGTCAGATAAGCTTTAAAAGCATTACCGTCTCCACGGTAACCAATAGACGTAGCGTGCGTCTGCGCAGTGTGTCACGCTCTGTTGTCCAATCATAATGGCCATACCTTAAGCTTAGACATAAATACTGTAAGCTATACGATATTTCATGTGTTTGGCACGTTGAGTGTATACTACATCGGTTTGTTTTGTCAGGAATCTTTTAACTGTAGATATTTACCACTAGGATGTGACTAAATCACCCACATAGCGCACTATGATAGCGCACCGCGACACGGGTGAGTTATGTGCGATAAAGATCTCCACAAACAGGTAAGATGTATAGTAGGTCTACTCTGTATATCTTCCTACGTCGCTGTCAGTAGATCCCTTAGTGCCATAATGGGCACCATTGTGTATCTGAAAGTGAGTCGAATGAAGTCAATATCCATTCTAAGGATGTGCGGCCGATTCCCAGATCATGAATGATATCCAGAGGACAGGATCCTTTCCTTTGAGACGTAAAGAGGCCAGAGAGCGATAACCCTAATGCCTCCGACACTCCCATATATATTTGTTGATTGGTCATATATTCAGTGAAATTGTTATTAAAAACTTAAAGAGGTTAAAAAGGTGATGAAGCGCCAAATTGGTTGTGAAAATAAACTTATTATATCATTACTAGCGACTTGCCCTGTCAAAAAATGACGGCAATAAAATTGTAAGGCAGGTAATGCTGTTTGGTTGCGACATTAATTTTGTTGGCGGTCCAAGATGTGTACTTCCGCATTGTATAAGTTACTGTTGTAAAATGGCGGCTAATGTGTATGTGGTACGCGGCTGTGGATGATGTAGCGTCCTTGGTAAGAGTGCATCTTGTAAGTCCCGTGTCTCATATTTTCTTTATGGTAAGTCCGTAAACTTTCCGTTCTAAGTCCTGCGGTTCGTATTTTTTTGTGTAAGTCCATATATAGTGATTACGTGTTAGATGTATTTTTGCAAAGTGCTGCTTATGTGGGTGTTTGTAACCGCATGTAAGGCGCAATAGAGCCTCCACAACCGCAAATGTGGCCCCTCATTGCAGCCGACGTGGGAGCCTCCACATTCCAAATGCTGCCACTCGCTTCGCGAGGGTCCGCATTTGCGGTCCGAAAGTCGTAGGGGGTCGTAGGGATGAGCGCGTACTGCGCACATCTCTACCAGCGAATGGAGCGCCTTTGCCGCTCCTTGCCAGCCACTGTGGCCCTCCCTACACAAGCCCGCAAGCTTTAGCAACAACCCGCATTGCTGACAACTATATATGTGATGTGAGTGGTTACCAAATGTAACCTTAAATTCTAAAGTGATCTGAACCAATTTATTGGGGCCCTTTATATATATGTCTCTTTTGAATTGATCAGTTTTCTCATTGTTTGTTACACAATGTCTCGTATTCATCGAGTTTATAAAATTCCTTTATCTTGGTTTCATCTGCTCTAGATTTTGTTCAGTTTCAATAATTACTGCAATCACCTCAGATGAGCCTCTCCATAAGACCTCCTTCCATTTGCTCACAAACATGTCATTACTTAGATTAATAGCAGGAATTATATGTGCTCGAAGGCCTCTTGGGACACGTTTATTTTTTAAGTAATTCTGCAGACACCTTATTTCCCGATCTTACTTGTTTTCTCATGATTTTCAATAACTCCCCATATAGATCTGATATAGGTTGTATGCCTGGACAGAAGATATCCTCGGTATCCATATTTTTTCTTGAAACATTTGACAAGATGGCAACAGATCGGATCCCACTACTCACACCGCACACTTTTTTGTTTGTAGGTTACTTTATTTCACGATTATTTTTGCTTCCTGTTGTGGATTAAACCACTAACTCAATATAACAAACACCAGAAATGCTAGTTCCCAAGGTGTTTTCCACCAAATCTCACAAGTTTTAAGACAATGAGGGTAAGTATCATTTTAACAATTAATCTTTAATAAATCTTAATCACAACGGCGAATGTAAAAACTATAAAAAAATCCAGGATTGGTAAAAAAAGGTTAAAAGTAGGCTACCTGTTGGAGAAGTATTGCCACTAAAGAAGTTTGTATTCTCACATTGGGGGGCGATAATATCTCCCCTATAACTTTGCGTGTATACATATAACGGCGCTATCCAGTTCTCAGATCTGTTCCCCTTATAACCTCTAACCCTCTTACTATATCTAGTTCTCAGTAGTCCTTTTCAAGTTTGCCGACCCTTGTAGGCTAATAGCCCTCTATTAAACATATGATATATTTGGGTCTGGGCTGTAGTGATGGAGGGAGTATGAAATAAGAGATATGACGGACCCTCATCCTTGTTAGGAGACCACTCTCCTTTTCTCCAGTGGGATCACCCTCCACTACACCAGCACCCACACATGGGGTTAGGACAGGGAGGGTACATTCACACGCAAACTATCAGGGGAGGCAGACGCTGAACGCGCTCCTTAGCGTATATATGGGGATGGTCCTAATAGTAGTATACCTACTTCTGTGCACCTATTCTAGTAGCAGTACTGGAGTCCGCCATTACTCCCTACATATACCTACTCTACTCTCCTACCCTTATCTAATGAAAACCCTAAGAATATGTGGCGGCTGTGAGGATCTGCCACTGACCCCCCTCAACTGGCCCTGGTAGAAGCCAGAGGCGGAAAGCGCACGTCGGCCACGTCACACAGGCGGTCTCAGGAAAGTGACGTCATTGGACTCTCGGAAGCAAGCAGAGCCGCCCTAATTACACCCGGACGGTGATATATGGTTGTTACTGCATGTGTAAGTATTAATATACAGAGTATTACAAAGAATGAGGGGGACTATATTATCTAGTGACGGGCTACATACTGCATTGCACACCTGCTATATATACATTTAATTCATTTTCACTGGGGATTTTATACACATTGTGATTAGAAGTAGGAGAGCAGCATAGTTTAGTTTTACATTAGGCAGTTGAGGGGGGTAAGTGGCAGATCCTTACAAATCACAAATGGCGGCCCAAATCTTACTGGTTCCAAATGGGGCTCACAAAGGGTTTACAGACTAGTTTGTAACACTGCAAATGACAATAAAAACACACAATGGACTTTAAAATATGGGGATAGTAATGGAAGGCACTGGAATTCATTGCACAACAATCCCCAAGGAACAAATATGCCTTTTTCTCATATGTTGGAATGGTCATGCACATGCCAATATGAAAAGTGTGGCTGCAAGATGCTGAAAGTAATTACAGGCACATTACCTGATTCAATTGCAAGACAAATACATGGAAATTGCTGCCATATTATTCTTTCTCATTTGTATAATTGCATATACATTATATATATCATTGCATATACATTTCACTCATCATATCTACATTGGGAAAACAAATAGTGGCCAAATTACACCACTACATGGCATACATAAATGTACCAGGGGAACATTTTATTTATGGTTGTTCAGTCCTTCAGTCGTGTCTGACACTGTGTGACCCTATGGACTGCAGCACATTCAGCTATGTCTCTGCCTGTGCTGTTCCACAAGGTTTGCATGGCAAAGATACTGGAGTGGGTTGCCATTCCTTCTCCAGTGGACTGCAATTTGTCTGACTTCACTGCTATGACTTACCCACCTAGAGTGACCCTACATAGTATAGCTCACAACTTCATCGAAGTACACAAGCCCCTTCAACAGCACAAGGTAGCGATCCAGAACGGGACCAGGGCAACATACACCAAACTAATCTACTCTAACCCATCAGGAAGGGCCACAAACACACATGGAGGCTGTGCAGAGGCACGTGGAGCAACAGCCAACTCACCTCCATTTCCGCTACGCCCATCCTGGAAAGTCCCATGCCATTGCTGGTGGCCATGTGCCAAGATGTATACCGATTATCATTTGGTGAAATCCCATCAAGTATTTTGCTATCAATCAATTCACATTATCACCTGTCATATATTATTGTATACTATTTATATATATATATATATATATTTTGATTTGATATATTATTAGTAGTAGTATTATTATCATATGCATTCATTTATTGCATAAGAGCTAGTGCTCATTAGTTTACATATATAGGAATGTGACACAAATGTGAAGTATGTGGATGTCCCATAACCCCAAACATTGAAAACACACTGGCACGGTTAGAATGGTATAACAAAGCTTTATTTCATACACAGAGCACAATCAGAAATGGACTGTGCATTAATATCATGGGTGTGGTGTGGGCGGGTCCTGAGAGAGCAAGAGGCTTGTAGGAAAAAGGGAATACCTACTAAGGGGTAATGTCATAGTCTAGAATAAGCATGATACATAGCACCTACTATCATCAGAAATCACTCCATTTAATTGAAGGAACCATTAATGCGAATAGCACTAACACCTTGTCTAGATCTGCTCAATTATACAGATGATTCAACCTCTGGACTGTGTAATCCAATCCAGTCTCACACATACAGTGTGGTGTCAATAACAACAATCTGAAAAAAGTGGTCAACTAAAAAAAAGCGGAGGAGGATAAAAAATAAACTAATCAACATGCATGTACAGTGCAGTGCTAAATACTGTAACAATATACCAACTCACCTGATTCCCATCTGCAAGCATTACTAACCATTACAGTGTGGGGGATAGTATTTGATCCCCTGCTGATTTAGAACGTTTGTCCACTGACAAAGAAATATAACTTTAATGGTTGCTGTATTTTAACAGCGAGAGACAGAATAACAAAAGAAAAAAAGACAAGAAAAACGCATGTCAAAAAAGTCATAAATTGATTTGCAGGTCAATGAGTGAAATAAGTATTTGATCCCATATCAATCTGCAAGATTTCTGGCTCTCAGGTGTCTTTTATACAGATAACGAGCTGAGATTAGGAGCACTCTCAAAGGGAGTGCTCCTAATCTCAGCTCGTTACCTGTCCACAGAAGCAATCAATCAGATTCCAAACTCTCCACCATGGCCAGGACCAAAGATCTGTCCAAGGATGTCATGGTCAAGATTGTAGACCTACACAAGGCTGGAATGGGCTACAAGACCATCGTCAAGCAGCTTGGTAAGAAGGTGACAACAGTTGGTGCGATTATTGGCAAATGGAAGAAACACAAAATAACTGCCGGTCTCCCCCGGTCTGGTGCTCCATGCAAGATCTCACCTCGTGGAGTTTAAATGATGATGAGAACAGTCAGGAATCAGCCCAAAACTACACGGGAGGATCTTGTTAATGATCTCAAGGCAGCTGGGACCATAGTCACAAAGAAAACAACTGGTAACACACTACACATATTTTTCTTGTTATTCTGTCTCACTATTAAAATACAGCAACCATTAAAGCTATAGACTGATCATTTCATGGTCAGTGGACAAACGTTCAAAATCAGCAGGGGATCAAATACTTTTTCCCCCTCACTGTAGGTAGTTCTCAGGATATCTCACTGGCCATGACCAATAATATTGATGTCATCTCACAATAAATGCTTAGCTGTGACCAGCGTCAGTGGTCCAGGTGTACTATCACCTCCATATGATATTGTTCATCAACATTGATATCACATCCATCAGCTATACAAGTGTTAGCACATGTTACAGGAAACTCATGATATCAGGAATAGGGGAAAATACCCAATAATACGGAGAGGACACAAAGGTCAGCAGCCAGATTCAATGTCACATACATCAAATCCAATGATCTGTTCTCAGACTAATATCGAGGTCAGGATCACATGCGTCACTAGTGCAGATATTGTGAAGATCCAAAAAAGGGGGGATATTTAGCTACAGACAATTCCTGTCTTTGGCCACAGGAATTCCCCTCTAAATAGGTGATCTTCCTTGAAGGAATGGGCTGCTCGGTACCCGGCTAACGGATCAGGAACATGTACATGTGCTTATCTCAGGAAAATAATAAAGCCTTCCCGTTAAATGAAACACACCATCCTTTATGCGTTCCAAGTAACAACAACCTTTATTTCTTACAGCAGTCTATCTATAACATTTTTCATGTGGGTGGGAGGACCTATTCAAAATCCCCTCCCCGATCAGTGTCATCCAGTAAGAGAACGGCAGCCGTGGGGTATGGGCAAACTTGAGTGATTAGAGCCTATCGGGCAGATGGATATGGGGGCTTGGCTTGGGGGTGGATCACTGGGCTGCACCCACAGACAATCATGGCGGCAAAACAGAACAAAGGGCCTGTAATTACCCAAACGTCCTGCAGTGACATCTTGTGGACAAGCATTGGAATTACATGTCCTTTTCTACAACTATACTAAAATGTGACAGTATGTTAAGGGCAAACTGATCTTCACATTAATGCTGGCTGTCATTAACATGCCATTGTAGGACTCTGCAAGTCCACCACCATAGTGGTATTAGTCGACATTTAAGATAACAACAATCATGTCTTAGATATTTGGATATATGATAGCTTTACAATTGTGGTAGCTACATGTTAAGGGGGGTGGCTGTCATTGAAGAATGCCTACCTGAGCAGCCCTGGGAAAACCTTACACCTCATACATTTCCTCCACAATGCTTGCAGATGCAGAAGATGGACCTCATGGACCTGGATTGTACAAAAACATAATACCTACAAAATAAGGCCTTACCAATTATCGGGACTGCAGCATGTCTTCTCAGCAGCATTCCTCAATGACCATCAATTGGTGACATGTTCAACAGAACTCTACGTGTCCACAGAGAAGAGGATCATGGACCATGTGATGGGAGGTAGCCATCTGCATACAAAATATAACCATCACATAGGCCAAGATCCAAGACTCTGTAGCCAGGCTAGATTAGGTTAACATTTGGATGAATAGATTGTCACTGAGGAGTGCTGTTGAGAAGGCACAAAATATATGTGTAACCCCTACATCCTCCTCCGCCTAGCCACAGGGCCCCTAATCCCCCAAGGGGCAGGAGAAGACAACCCCAAGGAGGCAGAGACACGAGCAATGGTGGTGCTGGTGGCGAAGGCATTGGGGGGAGGAGAGGAGGAGCCGAGCTGCAGGTGCATGGAGGAGGCCTCTGGGGTGGAGGAGGTGGGACTGGGGACCAGAGCGCTGCGCATGGCATCCCTAGTTATTTGCTTGAATGCACTTTGGTCTGTGCCCATCCTGAATGATGGCGGAGATGCTGGCCTGGATCCCCCGGAGACACTCCATCTGCTGCCACATGATGGCCAGCATCTCCGCCTGCCCAGCCTGGTTTGGTAATAGTGGGGATGGAGGTCCGTGGGGGGGGGGGGGGGGGGCATTCCTGGGTGAGGCGTTGGTTGTGGCACAGTGGGGAGGATCTGGGGCCCAGCTGCAGCCTGGCTCCAGAAGTGAGGTGGTGGTGGTGTGCCTGGTAGTGGTGGCCAGTCAGACGACTGCTGGGGGAGGAGGAGGTGGGCAAGCACCGCTCGTCTCTCCAGTAGGAGAGCCCTGGTGATAGGCTCAGTCTCTGGAGTGGTGGGTGGGGGCAGTACCACCGGCTGATAGTCCTGCTGGTGACCCCACTGTCCAGATGACATCCTCCTTCTCAGAACCAGGGCCCTCTGCTTCTCTTCTTTCCTACGTGGGTTCCTTTTGGGCTGGGGCTCGGTCCCCGACGTCTTGCTCCGATGGAGCTGACGCCCCCCCCCCCCCTGCCTCTGGCTCACCCCTGGAGCCAGACCTCTTGGAAGCTGAAAAAGAGAAAAAAAAGGTATATGTCATTAGTATGAATAATACAATGTTTTGTGTTCACCATAATATAGTGGGCCACCATATATTAAATGATTGTTGTGGTGAACTACCTACTCATAAGGTCCAGCACAGATGCTGAGATCCCGCTCCATGCTGATGATAACCAGCAAGCTTGAAACAGCCGTACGTGGATAGGATTCTCAGCTTGTGAATAATCCAACCTTGGCTTTGCATAAAAGCTGTGTAATGCTTAAAGGAAGCCATGTTTGATAATGGCTACGGATTGAAGAGCGAGGCATTTGTGGGCACATTTGCATGTCCCTGCTCAGCTTCCCAGAATGCAGTGCAATAACTAATTTTCTCAAAATTCTGAGCTGGGAGCAAGTTTTTATAACTTGCTTTAGACATTCAAATGTAAACACAGATGTACTATTTATTTACTATATATACAGTGGATATAAAAAGTCTACACACCCCTGTTAAAATGTCAAATTTCTGTGCTGTAAAAAAAATGAGACAAAGATAAATTATTTTAGAACTTTTTCCACCTTTAATGTGACCTATAAACTGTACAACTCAATTGAAAAACAAACTGAAATCTTTTAGGTAGAGGGAAGAAAAAATATAAAAATAAAATAATATGGTTGCATAAGTCTGCACACCCTTAAACTAATACTTTGTTGAAGCACCTTGTGATTTTATTACAGCACTCAGTCTTTTTGGGTATGAGTCTATCCGCATGGCACATTTGCCCACTCTTCTTTGCAAAAACACTCCAAATCTGTCAGATTGCGAGGGCATCTCCTGTGCACTGCCCTCTTTAGATCACCCCACAGATTTTCAATCGGATTCAGGTCTGGGCTCTGGCTGGGCCATTCCAAAACTATAATCTTCTTCTGGTGAAGCCATTCCTTTGGTGATTTGGATGTATGCTTTAGGTCGTTGTCATGCTGAAAGATGAAGTTCCTCTTCATGTTCAGCTTTCTAGCAGAAGCCTGAAGGTTTTGTGCCAATATTGACTGGTATTTGGAACTGTTCATAATTCCCTCTATCTTAACTAATGCCCACAGTTCCTGCCCCAAAGCATGCGCTGCCACCACACCATGCCGTCACCTGTGGGTAATGGTGTTCTTTTGGTGATGTGCATTGTTTGTTTTTGCGCCAAACATATCTTTTGGAATTATGGCCAAAAAGTTCAACCTTGGTTTCATCAGACCATAACCACCTTTTCCCACATGCTTTTTTGGAGACTTCAGATGTGTTTTTGCAAAATGTAGCCTGGCTTGGATGTTTTTCTTCGTAAGAAAAGGCTTTCATATTGCCACTCTACCCCATAGCCCAGACATATGAAGAACACGGGAGATTGTTGTCACATGTACCACACAGCCAGTACTTGCCAGATATTCCTGCAGCTCCTTTAATGTTGCTGTAGGCCTCTTGGTAGCCTCCCAGACCAGTTTTCTTCTCGTCTTTTCATCACTTTTGGAGGGAGCTCCAGTTCTTGGTAATGTCACTGTTGTGCCATATCTTCTCCACTTGATGATGACTGTCTTCACTGTGTTCCATGGTATATCTAATGCATTGGAAATTCTTTTGTACCCTTCTCCTGACTGATACCTTTTAACAATAAGGTCCCTCTGATGCTTTGGAAGCTCTCTGTGGACCATGGCTTTTGCTGAGGGATGCGACTAAGAAAATTTCAGGAAAGACCAACTAGAGCAGCTGAACTTTATTTGGGGTTAATCAGAGGCACTTTAAATGATAGCAGGTGTATGCTGACTCCTATTTAACACGATTTGAAATGTGATTGCTTAATTCTGAACACAGCTACATCCCCAGTTATAAGAGGGTGTGCAGACTTATGCAACCACATTATTTTTATATTTTTTCTTCACCCCACCTAAAAGATTTCAGTTTGTTTTTCAATTGAGTTGTACAGTTTATAGGTCACATTAAAGGAGGAAAAAGTTCTGAAATGATTTATCTTTGTCTAATTTTTTTACAGCACAGAAACCTGACATTTTAACTGGGGTGTGTAGACTTTTTATATCCACTGTATATATACTAGGAAATTACCAGTCAAAAATGAAGGAAATAAAATTTGAAAGCTGGCAATGCTCTTTGCCAGACAATGCTTTAGTTTTCCCTCTGTAACTTACTGGCCTTGGGCGCTCATCGTGAACTGCACAATGAGAGGCTTTGCCGCTCATTGCTGACTTGGCAACCCACCCTGTGTCTTTTCCCCACCTCTCCCTCTCCTGTGTCTCCCCTGTGTCCCCTTTCCCCATCTCCATCCCCTGTGTCTCCATTCCCCCCTCTCCTGTTCCTCCTTTCTCCCTCTCCCTTTCCCCCCTTGTGTCTCCTTTCCCCCTTCTCCCTCCCATTTATCCTTTCCCCCCCTCTCCCTCCCCGTGTCTCCTTTCCCCCCATCTACCTCCCCTGTGTCTCCTTCCCCTCTCCCTTTCCCCTCTTGTGTCTCCTTTCCCCCCCTCATGTCTCCTTCCCCCTCTCCCTTTCCCCACATGTGTCTCCTTTCCCCCTCACCTTTTACCCCCTCGTGTCTTCTTTCCCCCTCTCTCTTTCCCCTCTTGTGTCTCCCCTCCCTCGTCTCCTTTCCCCCCTTCTCTGTGTCTTGTACCTGGATGTAACCCAGCCAGCAGCGACGCACTCACCTCCTCTGCGGCGCCTATCCTCCGGCTGGGACTACTTACTGAATCAAGGCGCCCAAATGAAAACGAGGCTACACGACCGTGAGCTCGCTGCGCGAATACATGCCAAGACACGTAGCAGTTTGACAAGGCGTGTAGGAGGTATTACAACAGATTGTTACTAAAGACGGAAAATGGTTCAGACGCTCGTAATACATACAATATCGCCTCCATTTTATGACAATCTACACAATAACGCATCTAAATGGCGGCTTTCCCGCCTAAACTAACGGTTCTGGCTCGCGCACGCAGCCTATATATAGGGCACACTTGCCACACTGCTGACACTTTCTCCTCAGGTGATGACATTTTCTGCTGCCGGAAAATCAAAAGAGATTGTTAGATCTTCAGGTTATTGATTGCTGGATATTTATTATAAATAGGTAAGGTATATTATTAATTATTTATTAATTAAAATAAATAAAAAAATATTACATTACTATATTTTGCAAGATATTAATCATTAACCATTTCAAATATGTTTATTAATTCATTCATTAGTTTTCAATGGACATTCATTTATTAATTATTTAAAACATTGTATACAATTGTCACTACCTTTATGATTACATTATTGATTAACTCTTTACTAATTAATGAATGACTAAATATATTATAATGTTCATTAATTAATTAATAATTAATTAGTCATAAAAAGAAAGTTAAAAAAAATTGATCAGAAAATATGTATATTTCACACTGGACTTACATTTTGGGGTTGATGCTCAACTATTAATGTTCATTTATTAGTTTATTAATCATTAAGATTACTAATCTTAATTGTGGCAGAAGCATCCACAAGAGACTTTTGCATTGATTATTGCCTGTATTTGAACTGTATGTTATTTTATTAGACTGGTTCTGGCCCTTTAAATGCTCGGACAAAGGATCTGCAGTTTTGCTATGCACTTCGGATGCAGAGTGTGAAGAAAACCCCTGTTTTATGGTTATTTTATTCTTATGGTTAAAATATGATCACATTGCTATACTGTAGATATGTTGGTCTGCTAGCCTAAAAGATAATCCTATTACAGGGGCTCCTGTGATAGGAAAGTCTATTGTGTAAAGTGTTTGTGAGAGATAGCACAAAGAGAAAGATAATCTAATCAATGTCTGTATTGTATAAAAGTAGCCAGGTAGCCTCCGGGAGGTGTGACCACACCTATTGTCTCTCTATGTGTATTGTGTGGCCAAATAGGGGGATGTGTATTACCTGTGAGAAGAGATGTATATATACTTCTGGATAACAAAATAAGGACAGATATCTTTGACTCCCAAATTGAGTGTCGTCCAATATGGGAGGTTGGAGCTTGTGAGACTGCAGTGCTTCTTGGATATTTTACCGTATACCAGCGGAGATACTGGACTTCGTGTTCCAACTCCGTTACAATTGATGGCAGCGACGGGATTCAAACCTCACAGCAGACCGTTGTTCGGAAGTTACAGCCATTTGTGAAATTTGCTATTTCGTATGGAACCGAAAGGAAAGGGTATGTGAATATACCCGAACGGATAGTGAATGGGGACAGACTATACCAACTTGAAACGGGCCAAGAGCTATTGAAAGCAAGGGGAATTTTTGCCAGCAATAAAACCAAAGCTACCCTTATTGCTGAACTCATGGAGGGAGACCGGGCAGCTGCTACAGTACCTCTTATGGACAGCACACAGAATGAGTTTGGAAGAGAACTCCAAAGCAGACTGGCCTTTTTCCCAGTTACTCCTCCCACAGAAACCTTGGAAAGGATTATGGCAGATGTCCACGAATACATAATGGAAAAGCAGCAGGCAGACCGGAGGTCCAGAGAGGGGGCCCTAATCACACCACACATAATACCGGGAAAGCCTAAAATCCTGTACCATGCTTTTAAAAACTATGTGGAGACCGAAGACATCGATGGCTACTTGCATGTCTTTGAGAGGTTATGCCAATTACATGAGATCAACGCCGCCGACCAGGTACCCCTGTTGGTGGGTAAGCTAGAGGGCCGGGCAGAAGCCTACCGCACCATCCCAGACGAGGATAGCAGAGACTACCAGAAAGTAAAGCAGGCGATCCTGGACAGGTATGCAATTACCCCGGAGGCATACCAGCAGCTGTTCCGAGAAATACGGAGAAAGATACTCACATGGAGTTGGCACACCGCTTAACTAGGGCGGGCAAAGGTTGGGTGCAAGCCGCACAAGCAACCACAGTGGAGGACATGCTACAATTACTGCTACTGGAGCAATTCTTCCAGGGGTTAACCCCGGATTTACAAAACTGGCTGAGGGATTGGAAACCGCGCATCTTAACTGACGCCGCCAGGTGGGCAGATGAGTACCAAGATGCCAGGAGGGCACAGCGGGCACAGGCACGGTCCATCTTGGGAGCTGCCAACCCACCTCCCACCATTAACCCCACCCCAGCACTGCGTCCGGGTGGTGGGAACTACCAAACCCCTCCACGGTACAACAATGCCCGATCTTTCATCAGGTGCCACACGTGTAACCAGCAGGGCCACATGCAGAGAGACTGTCCCAGAAACATAAACCGCTCCACGTGGAATACTCCAACTAATTCCCCTGCAAACCGGGCAGCAGTACACTGCTACCAGAGTGAGCCTCGACAACCTTTCTTCGGGACCCGGTCTAATGAAGAATCTTTGGGCACCCTCCACGAGGTTAACCCAGTACAAGCAGCTGCAGACAACCAACAGGGGGAGCCATCCTGGGTAACGACTTGGGGGAGCTGACCTCCGCTTTTGTTTCTCAGCACCCCGCGCAGGATGCGCTACCCGTGGTAACACGGCAGCAGGCCCGCACCACCACATCTTCTGAACACTCTGAGGCTCCGGTAAGTAATAGTACTGACCCACCTTTCGTCCCCTGGACTCCCCCCTTAGAGTTTGGTACTGAAGTAGTCACCGACCCGTCCCTGCAGGTATACCGGGATAGGGTTACACAGAATCAGGCAGGGTTGGAGGGGGAAAGATACGGTTGGGAGAAAGGATTATTGTATAGATATGCTGAGAAGGTAGTAGCAGGATCTGTACCCATGACCCTCACACAATTAGTTGTGCCCCGAAAGTACAGGCAAGAATTACTACGTATTGCTTATGACATCCCTTTATCAGGACATCTAGGCGTCAGTAGGACGAAGCATCGTTTGACCCAAAACTTCTTTTGGCCAGGGATCTCCAAAGATATTCGGCAGTATTGCCAAACTTGTGACACATGCCAGAGAGTAGGGAAGAGAGGGGACCGGTACAAGTCAAAAATGCACTCCCTACCCATAATAGATGAACCCTTCAGCAGAGTGGCAGTAGATATAATCGGACCCCTAGCAAAACCCAGCCCGTCAGGGAAGAAGTATATACTAACCGTAGTAGACTTTGCCACCCGGTACCCCGAGGCCGTAGCCCTAACTAATATCCATGCGGAGACTATAGTAGATGCCCTAATCCGAATATTCTCTAGAATGGGGTTCCCCAAAGAGATTATCTCAGATCGGGGTACCCAATTCACAGCCGAAGTCACTCATCAGTTATGGAGAACATGTGGGGTGAAACCTATTGTAAACTCAGCGTATCACCCCCAGTCCAATGGGCTCTGTGAACGGTTCAACTGAACCTTAAAGCAAATGCTCCGTACCTTCATGGATACCCAGAAGGACTGGGAAAGGTTTCTTCCCCATCTGCTCTTCGCGTACCGAGAGGTACCCCAGGAGTCCACGGGGTTCTCGCCATTCGAATTACTATTCGGAAGGAGAGTGCGGGGTCCCTTAGACCTCATTAGGGAACACTGGGAGGGAACGGTCACCAGTAACAGTATCCCAGTATCAGGGAACGCTTGGAGACCCTAATCCAGACCCAAATCTTGAAGCCAGTCCAAAATGACAAACTGCAGGCTCCTGGCAAGGCCCTTATAAGGTGGTGGAACAGGTATGTGACACCACCTATATAATTGCCCCATGTACAGGAGCAGGCAGTAGACGCATGCTCCACGTTAACATGCTGAAACCCTATCACGAGCGGATCAAAGAAGTAACTGCCATATGGGCCTCGGCCGCCGAGGACCCGGATAATCTACCCCTACCAGACCCCAAGGGGGGGCCAACACCGAATTACGGGAAGTACAGCTAGGAGACAGGCTGAGCACTAGTGAGCGAGCTCAAATACTAGAGCTGATCCGGGAAAAAGGGGATACATTCTCCAACCTGCCCAGGTATACCCCGCTGGCTACCCACAGGGTAGAAACCCCAGGGCAACACCCTCTTCGACAAACCCCCTACCGCATACCCGAATCCGTAAAAGATCATATGCGGAAGGAGATTGATGAAATTTTACAACTAGGAGTGATAGAACACTGGAACACCGGATAGTGCTGGTACCGAAGCGGGACGGAACCACCCGCTTCTGCGTTGACTACCGGAAACTTAATGATAAAACCATTTCCGATGCCTATCCCATACCTCGAATCGATGAGCTTTTAGATAAAATGGCCAGGGGCCAGTACCTCACCACAATAAACTTGTGCAAAGGGTACTGGCAGATCCCACTAGCCGAGGATGCCATCCCAAAGTCCGCTTTCGTCACCCCGTTTGGGCTATACCAATTCAAGGTGATGCCATTCGGGATGAAGAATGCGCCGGCTACGTTTCAGCGGATGGTGGACCGGTTACTGGACGGATCCCAGGAGTATGCTTGCGCCTATTTAGATGACATAGCAATATTTAGCAACTCCTGGGACGAGCACTTGACCCATATAGGAGCCATCCTCGACCGCATCAGGGAGGCAGGTCTCACGTTAAAACCCAGCAAGTGCCACGTAGGGATGGCCGAAGTGCAGTACTTAGGCCACAGGGTGGGTAGTGGGCGGCAAAAGCCAGAACCCGCTTAGAGGCCGTAGCTAAGTGGCCAACCCCTCGCACGAAAACTCAGGTTTTAGCTTTTCTAGGGACCGCCAGCTATTACCGTAAATTTGTACCTAATTATTGTGCCCTAGCCAAGCCCCTTACTGACCTCACCAAAAAGAACTTACCCAAAGTAGTGACCTGGAGCCCAGAGTGTGAGAAGGCATTCCAAGAACTGAAATCTGCCCTAATTCATGCCCCTGTACTGGCCGCTCCCGATCCAACTAAACGCTTTCTCGTTCATACCGATGCTTCTATGTTTGGATTGGGAGCAGTGCTGAGCCAAGTTGGGGCCGATGGTGGCGAGCATCCAGTCGCTTACTTAAGTCGGAAACTACGACCCAGGGAAGTAAGCTATGCCGCCATCGAAAAGGAATGCCTGGCGGTGGTGTGGGCCCTCAAGAAACTACAGCCCTACTTATATGGCCAACAATTTGCCTTGCTCACAGATCACAACCCGTTGGTGTGGCTAAACCGGGTGTCAGGGGACAACGCTAGACTACTGAGATGGAGCTTGGCACTACAACCATTTGATTTCACCATCCAGTATCGCCCAGGGAAACAAAATGGTAACGCCGACGGGTTGTCCAGACAGACAGAACTCGAGAAATGATCTGTGAGCACTCCTCCGGACATCCCCAAGCAGATCCGTTGGGATCAGACTGTGTATGCCGGCTTGGTTCTGGGGGAGCATGGTGGCAGAAGCAGCCACAAGAGACTTTTGCATTGATTATTGCCTGTATTTGAGCTGTATGTTATTTTAGCATAGTGGATTTTATTAGACTGTTTTATTCCCCTCCCTGTTTTATTCCCAGTTTAGGACCCTTAATAACTGTCATATTTTCAAATACTGTCAGTTTTCTCTGTCTGAGGAGGAGTTGCTCTGGCTGTGTGAGCGCTGTTGCTCTGGCTGTGTGAGTGCTGGTGCTTTGGGCGCTCATTAAACAGACCTGCTTGACCCTTTCTTGAAGCCTTGGCTCATGCTTGGGGGAATGTGATAAGTCTGCAGTGCTGATGGTGTCGGTTGGAGTGCTTGAAGTCCTCGGCAAGCACTAGGAGCATCGATTGGCGGAGGTACTCGGTCGGAGTGCCAGCGGGTCCGTCACAACAATAAATACATATAACACATACATAAAAAGCTTACCTACAGCAGGGGGGGGGGTACCCAGGACCTCGAAAACTGAAGTTACACCGAAATAAAAGAGTTTAGACACTCAAAAATCCCCTAAGTGAGAGAAAAAATGGCTGGCGAAAAAACGAAAATGAGGCTACAGGACTCTAAAGGCGCAAAACACCAAACAGCTACGGATATTCCAAAAAAGTCGGACGGCATCCGAAACAAAGGACGCTAAATCAGCCACAGCCGCGTACCACACATTAGGCGCCATTTTAGAACAATAACTTATACAAGTACACAGCTACCCTAACGGTTTAGTCTCGCGCACGCACAGTATTACACTACACTCATTCATGACGCTTGCACAGCAGCTCCACACCATTAATGCTGCAGCAACATCAACACAGATTGCCAGCTCTTCAGCACAATGCTTCAAAATAGGTAAAGTATATTCATTTATGATTTTAGTAATTATTCATTGCCATACCAAAAAAACACCAACGCTGCTCATAGCGCACAAACAACCAAGAGCCTTGCAATGAGCGCCAAAGGCGCTCAGCGCGAGGCTCGCAATGAGCGCCAAAGGATCTTAAAACACCAACAAAATTAATTTTGCACACAAACACCATTACCTGCCTTACAGCGCATGATACATATTATCAGGACAGGCTCAGACAGCGCGTGATACACATTATCAGGACAGGCTCAGACAGCGCGTGATACACATTATCAGGACAGGCTCAGACAGCGCGTGTTACATATTATCAGGTCAGGCTCAGACAGAAAGTGATACACATTATCAGGACAGGCTCAGACAGCGCGTGATACACATTATCAGGACAGGCTCAGACAGCGCGTGATACACATTATCAGGACAGGCTCAGACAGCGCTTGATACACATTATCAGGACAGGCTCAGACAGCGCGTGATACACATTATCAGGACAGGCTCAGACAGCGCGTGATACATATTATCAGGACAGGCTCAGATAGAGAGTGATACATATTATCAGGACAGGCTCAGATAGTGATACATATTATCAGGACAGGCTCAGATAGAGAGTGATACATATTATCAGGACAGGCTCAGATAGTGATACATATTATCAGGACAGGCTCGGACAGCGCGTAATACATATTTTCAGGACGGGCTCAGACAGCGCGTGATACATATTATCAGGACAGGCACAGACAGAAAGTGATACACATTATCAGGACAGGCTCGGACAGCGCGTGATACACGTTATCAGGACAGGCTCAGACAGAAAGTGATACACATTATCAGGACAGGCTCAGACAGAGCGTGATACATATTATCAGAACAGGCTCAGACAGCGTGTGATACACATTATCAGAACGGGCTCAGACAGCGCGTGATACATATTATCAGGACAGGCTCAGACAGCGCGTGATACACATTATCAGAACGGGCTCAGACAGCGCGTGATACATATTATCAGGACAGGCTCAGACAGCGCGTGATACATATTATCAGGACAGGCTCAGACAGCGCGTGATACATATTATCAGGACAGGCTCAGACAGCGCGTGATACGTATTATCAGGACAGGCTCGGACAGCGCGTGATACATATTATCAGGACAGGCTCAGACAGCGTGTGATACATATTATCAGGACAGGCTCAGACGGGGAGTGATACATATTATCAGGACAGGCTCAGATAGAAAGTGATACATATTATCAGGTCAGGCTCAGACAGCGCGTGATACATATTATCAGGACAGGCTCAGATAGAAAGTGATACACATTATCAGAACGGGCTCAGACAGCGCGTGATACATATTATCAGGACAGGCTCGGACAGCGCGTGATACATATTTTCAGGACGGGCTCAGACAGCGCGTGATACATATTATCAGGTCAGGCTCAGACAGCGCGTGATACATATTATCAGGACAGGCACAGACAGCGCGTAATACATATTTTCAGGACGGGCTCAGACAGCGCGTGATACATATTATCAGGACAGGCACAGACAGAAAGTGATACACATTATCAGGACAGGCTCGGACAGCGCGTGATACACATTATCAGGACAGGCTCAGACAGAAAGTGATACACATTATCAGGACAGGCTCAGACAGAGCGTGATACATATTATCAGAACAGGCTCAGACAGCGCGTGATACACATTATCAGAACGGGCTCAGACAGCGCGTGATACATATTATCAGGACAGGCTCAGACAGCGCGTGATACATATTATCAGGTCAGGCTCAGACAGCGCGTGATACACATTATCAGGACAGGCTCAGACAGCGCGTGATACATATTATCAGGACAGACTCAGACAGAGCGTGATACATATTATCAGAACGGGCTCAGACAGCGCGTGTTACATATTATCAGGACAGGCTCAGACAGCGTGTGATACATATTATCAGGACAGGCTCAGACAGCGTGTGATACATATTATCAGGTCAGGCTCAGACAGCGCGTGATACATATTATCAGGTCAGGCTCAGACAGAGCGTGATACATATTATCAGGACAGGCTCAGACAGCGTGTGATACACATTATCAGAACGGGCTCAGACAGCGCGTGATACATATTATCAGGACAGGCTCAGACAGCGCGTGATACATATTATCAGGTCAGGCTCAGACAGCGCGTGATACATATTATCAGGACAGGCTCAGACAGAGCGTGATACACATTATCAGGACAGGCTCAGACAGCGCGTGATACATATTATCAGGACAGGCTCAGACAGCACGTGATACATATTATCAGGACAGGCTCAGACAGCACGTGATACATATTATCAGGACAGGCTCAGACAGCGCGTGATACATATTATCAGGTCAGGCTCAGACAGAGCGTGATACATATTATCAGGACAGGCTCAGACAGCGCGTGATACATATTATCAGGTCAGGCTCAGACAGCGCGTGATACATATTATCAGGTCAGGCTCAGACAGCGCGTGATACATATTATCAGGACAGGCTCAGACAGCGTGTGATACACATTATCAGAACGGGCTCAGACAGCGCGTGATACATATTATCAGGACAGGCTCAGACAGCACGTGATACATATTATCAGGACAGGCTCAGACAGCGCGTGATACATATTATCAGGACAGGCTCAGACAGCGCGTGATACATATTATCAGGTCAGGCTCAGACAGCGTGTGATACATATTATCAGGTCAGGCTCAGACAGAGCGTGATACATATTATCAGGACAGGCTCAGACAGCGCGTGATACATATTATCAGGTCAGGCTCAGACAGCGCGTGATACATATTATCAGGACAGGCTCAGACAGCGCGTGATACATATTATCAGGACAGGCTCAGACAGCGCGTGATACATATTATCAGGACAGGCTCAGACAGAGCGTGATACATATTATCAGGACAGGCTCAGACAGCGTGTGATACATATTATCAGGACAGGCTCAGACAGCGCGTGATACATATTATCAGGACAGGCTCAGACAGCGTGTGATACATATTATCAGGACAGGCTCATACAGCGCTTGATACACATTATCAGGACAGGCTCAGACAGCGCTTGATACACATTATCAGGACAGGCTCAGACAGAGTGTGATACATATTATCAGGTCAGGCTCAGACAGCACATGATACATATTATCAGGTCAGGCTCAGACAGCGCGTGATACATATTATCAGGACAGGCTCAGACAGAGCGTGATACATATTATCAGGACAGGCTCAGACAGCGTGTGATACATATTATCAGGTCAGGCTCAGACAGCGGGTGATACATATTATCAGGTCAGGCTCAGACAGCGCGTGATACATATTATCAGGACAGGCTCAGACAGCGGGTGATACATATTATCAGGTCAGGCTCAGACAGCGCATGATACATATTATCAGGTCAGGCTCAGACAGCGCGTGATACATATTATCAGGACAGGCCCAGACAGCGCGTGATACATATTATCAGGACAGGCTCAGACAGCGCGTGATACATATTATCAGGTCAGGCTCAGACAGCGCGTGATACACATTATCAGGACAGGCTCAGACAGCGCTTGATACACATTATCAGGACAGGCTCAGACAGCGCGTGATACATATTATCAGGACAGGCTCAGACAGCGCGTGATACATATTATCAGGTCAGGCTCAGACAGCGCGTGATACATATTATCAGGACAGGCTCAGACAGAGCGTGATACATATTATCAGGACAGGCTCAGACAGCGGGTGATACATATTATCAGGACAGGCTCAGACAGCGTGTGATACATATTATCAGGACAGGCTCAGACAGCGCTTGATACACATTATCAGGACAGGCTCAGACAGCGCGTGATACACATTATCAGAACAGGCTCAGACAGCGGGTGATACATATTATCAGGACAGGCTCAGACAGCGCGTGATACATATTATCAGGACAGGCTCAGACAGCGCGTGATACACATTATCAGGACAGGCTCAGACAGAGCGTGATACATATTATCAGGACAGGCTCAGACAGAGCGTGATACATATTATCAGGACAGGCTCAGACAGCGCGTGATACATATTATCAGGACAGGCTCAGACAGCGCGTGATACACATTATCAGGACAGGCTCAGACAGAGCGTGATACATATTATCAGGACAGGCTCAGATAGTGTAACACAGATTGGGTCCATAGCAGTTAGTCTACAGACCTGGGAGGGTCATGAGGTCATGTGACCTGTTTAATGGGCCCTGGGCTATAAGAGGCAGGTGAGGGGGGGGGGTTGGGAGTCTTGGTATCTGTTGTGGGTAAGTAGTTGCAAAGTCTAATGGACATGGGGGAGGGGTGTGGTGCCCAATATACTGTTCTACTTCTTTAGGTGAGTACATAAACGTCTCCCCTTCTACACGTGACTAGGGGCTGCAATGGATAGAGGGGGAGGGGAACCGTCTGTCTTTCCTCCACTGCTGAGGTCCATGTCCTCTCCCATCCCTGGGGATACCCACCCTTAGGAGACTTATCTCAGTAGCCTCCGTCTCACATGTTGGGGTCTCACTGGGCACAGCTGACTCCAGACCATGAAGGATTCTGGGTTGTGTGGACCGTGTCTCTGAAGGCCTGGACTGGCGTCCATCTTGGCTCCACATGCTGACCTCACACCCCTGAGATTGGATGTCCAACCTTAGTCCTTGGGTGCTAATCCAGGCCAGGGTTTCTGGATATCTGCAAATGACTAGTCCGTTTATACTGAGACTAGCCTGAAAATATGGCCTGGATCAGCAGGGGATCGGGGAGGGTGTCAGGAGATGTTGGGTATGCATTATCACATGGCTTCAGCTTGTACTCTGTTACTTTCTCAGGACCCCAGTAGCTGACTTTAGCCTCCATCTGGAGAAGAGAGAAATTGTATAACTTCTGTAGAGGACAAAATGTAAATAGACAGAGACCCAGAAATCCTGTCCTGTTGGCTGCCCTCCTAGTGTGGTTACTCCTGTGGTGAACATGGCTGCTCTGTCTAGATTCCCAGCATGCACCATGTTCTGATCCTCTGTGCCACTGCGGGGGACCCCACGCTATCGCCATTTGTACTTATCGGGGATGGTTGGGTGTTGGGGCTCTCTGTGATGGGCCTGCTGGTGCTTGTTGGGTTGGACTGGACTCCTTTCTGCTGAGTCTATCTCTTTCTTTTCAGCATGGATCCCCCTGGCTCTGGTGGTTCTCCCTCTCGGGGGTGGACGGTCAGTGAGACCCACACTCTGCTGGATGTGATCCGGGACATGGGGCTGGCGGCCGCTCTGACCCGCAAGGGATACCAGAACTGGGACGTGTATGAGAGGCTGCATGTGATCCTGAAGCGCTGCAACGTCCGCGTCAGGTGAGCCTACGTGTGACCACCATGAGACTGTGGCCTTGTCTGTCTAGAGCAGGACCTGCAACCTCCTAATGAAGCTCAGACCATCCAACCCCTATGGGACGCGTCCTCCTATGTACGCCATGCGCCGTATGGAGGAGACCTTCCTAATACGCTATAAATACCCGAATATTGGTACTTTACACAATGAGAGCGAGGGGCAAACACTGATCTATTTTTAGAATCCTCACCGTGGTGGAGCCCCTACTTCTCTGCCATTACTAGCATCTACTCTGCGGGGTCCGCTCTGTGTTGCTGCTCGCTGTGTTGCTGCGGGGTCCGCTTTCTGTTGCTGCAGCGCTTTCTCTGTTGCTGTACTCTGCGGCGCGCGCTCTCTGTTGCTGCTCGCTGTGTTGCTGCGCGCGCTCTCTGTTGCTGCTCGCTGTGTTGCTGCGCGCGCTCTCTGTTGCTGCTCGCTGTGTTGCTGCGCGCGCTCTCTGTTGCTGCTCGCTGTGTTGCTGCGGGGTCCGCTTTCTGTTGCTGCAGCGCTTTCTCTGTTGCTGTACTCTGCGGCGCGCGCTCTCTGTTGCTGCTCGCTGTGTTGCTGCGGGGTCCGCTCTCTGTTGCTGCGGCGCGCGCTCTCTGTTGCTGCTCGCTGTGTTGCTGCGGGGTCCGCTCTCTGTTGCTGCGGCGCGCGCTCTCTGTTGCTGCTCGCTGTGTTGCTGCGGGGTCCGCTCTCTGTTGCTGCGGCGCGCGCTCTCTGTTGCTGCTCGCTGTGTTGCTGCGGGGTCCGCTCTCTGTTGCTGCAGCGCTTTCTCTGTTGCTGTACTCTGCGGCGCGCGCTCTCTGTTGCTGCTCGCTGTGTTGCTGCGCGCGCTCTCTGTTGCTGCTCGCTGTGTTGCTGCGCGCGCTCTCTGTTGCTGCTCGCTGTGTTGCTGCGCGCGCTCTCTGTTGCTGCTCGCTGTGTTGCTGCGGGGTCCGCTTTCTGTTGCTGCAGCGCTTTCTCTGTTGCTGTACTCTGCGGCGCGCGCTCTCTGTTGCTGCTCGCTGTGTTGCTGCGGGGTCCGCTCTCTGTTGCTGCGGCGCGCGCTCTCTGTTGCTGCTCGCTGTGTTGCTGCGGGGTCCGCTCTCTGTTGCTGCAGCGCTTTCTCTGTTGCTGTGCGCGCTCTCTGTTGTTGTACGCTGCTGTGCGCGCTCTGTGTTGCTGCAGATCTTTCTATGTTGCTGTACTCTGCGGCGCGCGCTCTCTGTTGCTGCTCGCTGTGTTGCTGCGCGCGCTCTCTGTTGCTGCTCGCTGTGTTGCTGCGCGCGCTCTCTGTTGCTGCTCGCTGTGTTGCTGCGCGCGCTCTCTGTTGCTGCTCGCTGTGTTGCTGCGCGCGCTCTCTGTTGCTGCTCGCTGTGTTGCTGCGGGGTCCGCTCTCTGTTGCTGTACGCTGCTGCTGCTGCGCGCGCTCTCTGTTGCTGCTCGCTGTGTTGCTGCGCGCGCTCTCTGTTGCTGCTCGCTGTGTTGCTGCGCGCGCTCTCTGTTGCTGCTCGCTGTGTTGCTGCGGGGTCCGCTCTCTGTTGCTGCAGATCTTTCTCTGTTGCTGTACTCTGCGCCGCGCGCGCTCTCTGTTGCTGCTCGCTGTGTTGCTGCGCGCGCTCTCTGTTGCTGCTCGCTGTGTTGCTGCGCGCGCTCTCTGTTGCTGCTCGCTGTGTTGCTGCGGGGTCCGCTCTCTGTTGCTGCAGATCTTTCTCTGTTGCTGTACTCTGCGCCGCGCGCGCTCTCTGTTGCTGCTCGCTGTGTTGCTGCGCGCGCTCTCTGTTGCTGCTCGCTGTGTTGCTGCGGGGTCCGCTCTCTGTTGCTGCAGATCTTTCTCTGTTGCTGTACTCTGCGCCGCGCGCGCTCTCTGTTGCTGCGGTGCGCCCCCATGAGTCTCTCCTACTGTCCTAACTCGCTCTGGATACCCGCAGGGGGGTTATTCCCAGGTGGGCCTGTCTCATCCCTTATCTTCATTACCCCCAGCATGTGTAGACGGCACGAGGGCACCTTTCCCACCTGGGTGCAGGGGAACAATCCTAGGCCTTGTCTGGTATCTTGTCCATTGTCACAGCAGTGAGAACTAAAGAATATTCCAAGAGATTCACTATCTGACCACCAGGGGGTGTTGACCTTATTGGTGGTTGGCACTGTTGGCGTTGGGTTTGTCCAGTAGTTGTCCTTCACTTTCTTATGTCTAATTCCCAGCTCAGTGGAGATCAAGGATCGTTGGAGGTCGTTGAAGGTGAAGTTCTGGCGCCTGAAGCGTCTGGTGGACAGTGGCGTGGCGCCTCTCTCTGGATTGGCCACAGACTTTCCATACTATGAAGAGATCGAGCATCTCCTGGTGCCTCAGAAGAAAGCGACCAGCTTTGTGAGAGAAGCCGACAGCACACGTAAGTGACCATCTGAGTCCAAGGAACAAAGCTCCCTCCTCATGGGCTACCTGAGGGAAAATGGGAGCCTTGGTTAGACCTGACTGGCGGACATATTGGTTACACCCAGGGCTGGATTTCCATTTCTGGTACCTCGCGGTACAAACCCCATGGCTGCCGTGGGGTGGCGAGTGCGTCTCTCTGTAATTGTACATTGTTCACACATAAACTATTTATAATTCTTAATGTAATTACTCCATGGTGGTGGGCAGAGATATGGGTATCATGCTGTTGGTACAAGCACATTTCCTTGAAGATCCTTAACTATTTAACCTTTATTTTCTACAAATTACATGGCTCCCCTTAATTACAATATTTAATATAGGAACCTTGTAAGGAAACCTTTAAATTACCCCCTGATAAGGAAATGGTTTGAAAGGGGGTTATCGACATGGCTCAGAAAATACCATAACCTATAATATCTCGGACTTGTTCAGCTCTCCATATATAGTGTAATTCCGAGGCAAATATGAGAAGGTGGGATCCTAGCTGGCCATTCTGGGCACCTATAACTGAG
Organism: Discoglossus pictus; assembly: GCA_027410445.1. Taxonomy (NCBI): domain Eukaryota; kingdom Metazoa; phylum Chordata; class Amphibia; order Anura; family Alytidae; genus Discoglossus; species Discoglossus pictus. The sequence goes on along the minus strand of CM050163.1, from coordinate 566,063,909 downwards.
ATATTTATGATCCCGTCTGCCAAGCGGTCCTGGTCCTTGGCGGGCGTGAGATGGTACTACGCACAGATACCGCCTGCTTTCTGTTTTCCTATACTGCAGCACTCTTCAAGCTGCCACCTAACACCCCCATCTTTCCTGCCCCCTCCAATACAAGGCATGGGCTTTGTATAAACTGAAGAGGTGCCCATATCAGGGAAATGCCTCTTGGCAGCTGCCTCCTTCGTCTAGCCAGAAATTCAGCCATAGATAGAACTACTGACCTTGAGGTGAGACCTTAATTTCCTACGTTCTCTGGACTCCACTTGGAAGGGTGTGATCTACTGGAATGTCACGTGGAACTGGTTAATGTCTCATTTTGGTGAGCACTACCTATTGTGACACTGAGGACTCTTTGTTCCTTTTTTTATTTATTTGCTGTAGGGCAGGAGGATTCTGGGATACCTTCCACCTCTCTGTCAGACTCTGGGTTTCTCACTGAGGAGGATGAGATGACAGATGGTCAGTCAAGGCCTCAGGAAGGAGAGATGGAGCAGGACGTCTCCAGGGAAGATGGAGAGCTGATGGCGTCTTCTGAGAGGGAGACCCAGCCAGAAGGTATGTTGGGCACAGCTTCTCCCTTGGGGTTTCTTCAGCTGATGCAGGAGAACTAGTATTTGACTGCATTTAACTTCCAAGTGCTTTAAGGGAAGTAGCCAATCTTCTAAAGCGTTTAGAAAGTCTTCGTCAGTGGTATATGAAACTTGGGGCTTCAGTGGAGACCACACATGCTCAGATTCACTCTAAACAAAAGCCTCCTATAAAACGAGCTATTTGTGTTCTTGGTATAGTAGAGGGTTGATGGGGAAGCTATGACTGCCAGTCTCATTCTTGTGCCATGTCCCCTTCCTCCGAGGTGCTGCCGCCATAAATACGGAGCCTGCGCTGGGAGCCGGTCTAGTTGGTGCTCTACAGGACGAGCTTGGCCAGCTGTGTAACTCCATGCAACAAATGGTCTCTGCGATGGAAAGACTGCGGGCCAGTCTGAATCATCTCTCTGGAGTGGAGGAGCAGGTCTCTGTGCAGCTGGGCTATGTCTGCTCCCTCATACTACAAATGGTTGGGCAAGAGCAGAATTCTAGAAATGGAGCCCAGGCTCAGGAAGAGAGACTTTCCCAGGAAACTATTCCAGTGGCGCCAGCCTCACGGGGGAGCAGTAGAGTTCTGCGACGGAGCCTGAGGCGCAAGAGACCTACTGTCCGCTACTACGTCTGATTACTGAGGGATATATCCAGAGCTGTGAGAAGCCATGGAGCTTCAGCTCGCTTTATGTGCTGTAAAACCCAACGTTAGAGTAGATCTCTACATGGGTAGAAGAAAAGATGTTTAAATATTTATATTCAAAAGGTCAGTTATAGTTGTTAGAAATGTAAATCTAAATGCCATAGGTCAATGGCAGGATGGTCTTCAGCACTGCAAGGTCCAGGAAGCAGTCAGTGTCTACAAGCTGTATCCTGGCTACTTATATCCTTATATTGAGTCTAGATTTATAATTTTTTTCTTTGTTCAATAAAATATTAACATCAGCGTGTGTTAGATACTTGTGTGACACCTTGGTCCTTTTTCTTGGACTCTCGATCTAATGATTGTTTGAGTATAATAAATGAAGAAACCTCCCTCCCTTGCCAACCGGTTTCACCACGATCCTTATTGATCCTTCCTTGGTATCTACACTACTTGCCATGTAGATGGTGGCTCACACTTCTGTTTTTGGGCTTCATCTAGCACAAGATATGTTTTATCACTCTACCTTCAGTGGGAGTTTTTTTTTTTTACTCTGTATTAATCCATATGGTAATTACATCTACTGTGAGGTCAGGTCCCACCTGTGACAATGCACATGATACATTTTTTTTTTTTTTAAGATATGGGATGAGACTTGCTGGCACTATGGCCACTCCCTTCTGATATCCACTACCTGATCTTGGTCAATTGGTGGACAATGGGATAAACTCAAGGGAGACGGTGGTGTAAGTTGGGTATGTGGACATGTCATTTGTTTCCTATCTCTTGTCTGACTAGACTATTTTTTTCAGTCCCCTATAAAACTCACTTCTGGTCAGTGATCACAAGCATGAGATCTGGACTTTAGCAGAGGGAAAGGATTTTATAGGACAGCTACACTGTTTAGTAAAGAAAATCTCTGTACTGTGCCTTCGGGCATGGAGGACAGTCATACCCACCAGATACGAGGACCTAACCTATGGGAGTTCCAGAAGGTGCCGGTCCTGGGGTCACTGAGGATAGTCATACCCACCAGCTACGAGGACCTAACCTATGGGAGTTCCAGAAGGTGCCGGTCCTGGGGTCACTGAGGATAGTCATACCCACCAGGTACAAGGACCTAAATGGCAAGTGTCCCAGAGCGTGCTGTTCCTGTATCGGGCTGCTCCCCTTTTATTATTTCTACTGTAAAAGGCACAAACATGGTATAAACTGTATGACAAATGTCCTGTCATGCACTGGCAGATATGTGTTCTGTATATTGTTGGTGTTCCACATTTCAGCCACCAATACATTGTGGTTTTTCAATCTATTTTGTAATTGGTAATTATGAGACTGTCAAGTGGCAACCTCACTCCGTGTTCATCCTGTCACATGTAAGCACTACTGGAAAAGATGATCCAGAGTCCATACCTCAGAGAACTGTGAGCATGTTGAAGCTCGAATGGGAGGGTGGAAATGGGGCTGTGAGGATGTCTGGGCCTAGCATGGAGGGTGGAGATGCAGCTGGTAAGGATGTCTGGGCCTAGCATGGAGGGTGGAGATGCGGCTGGTGAGGATGTCTGGGCCTAGCATGGAGGGTGGAGATGCGGCTGGTGAGGATGTCTGGGCCTAGCATGGAGGGTGGAGATGCGGCTGGTGAGGATGTCTGGGCCTAGCATGGAGGGTGGAGATGGGGCTAGTGAGGATGTCTGGGCCTAGCATGGAGGGTGGAGATGCAGCTGGTGAGGATGTCTGGGCCTAGCATGGAGGATGGAGATGCAGCTGGTGAGGATGTCTGGGCCTAGCATGGAGGGTGGAGATGCAGCTGGTGAGGATGTCTGGGCCTAGCATGGAGGGTGGAGATGGGGCTAGTGAGGATGTCTGGGCCTAGCATGGAGGGTTGAGATGCAGCTGGTGAGGATGTCTGGGCCTAGCATGGAGGGTGGAGATGCGGCTGGTGAGGATGTCTGGGCCTAGCATGGAGGGTGGAGATGCGGCTGGTGAGGATGTCTGGGCCTAGCATGGAGGGTGGAGATGCGGCTGGTGAGGATGTCTGGGCCTAGCATGGAGGGTGGAGATGGGGCTAGTGAGGATGTCTGGGCCTAGCATGGAGGGTGGAGATGCAGCTGGTGAGGATGTCTGGGCCTAGCATGGAGGATGGAGATGCAGCTGGTGAGGATGTCTGGGCCTAGCATGGAGGGTGGAGATGCGGCTGGTGAGGATGTCTGGGCCTAGCATGGAGGGTGGAGATGGGGCTAGTGAGGATGTCTGGGCCTAGCATAGAGGGTTGAGATGCAGCTGGTGAGGATGTCTGGGCCTAGCATGGAGGGTGGAGATGCGGCTGGTGAGGATGTCTGGGCCTAGCATGGAGGGTGGAGATGGGGCTTGTGAGGATGTCTGGGCTTCGCATGGAGGGTGGAGATGGGGCTGGTGAGGATGTCTGGGCCTACCATGGAGGGTGGAGATGGGGTTTGTGAGGATGTCTGGGCCTCGCATGGAGGGTGGAGATGGGGCTGGTGAGGAATGGCAATGCCAGATAGATCTGTTCCCTCCTAACAGCCGGAAGAAGGGAGGGCAGAATAGGCAGAGCAACAGACAGGTTTTGGTTGTAGGGGACTCTATTATTAGGAAGGTAGACAGGGTGATTTGTCACCCAGATCCCAGCAATCGAACAGTTTGCTGTCTCCCGGGTGCTCGGGTTCGTCATGTTGTGGATCGGGTAGATAAATTATTGGGAGTTGCTGGAAATGAACCGGCGGTCTGGGTGCATATTGGTGCCAATGACAAAGTTAGTGGAAGATGGAGTGTCCTAAAGAATAATTTTAGAGAACTAGGTAATAAGCTGAAGGAAAGGATCTCCAATGTAATATTTTCTGAGATACTACCAGTGCCACATGCTAGCCCAGGGAGGCAGAAGGAGCTTAGGGAGGTTAATGCGTGGCTAAAGATGTGGTGCACTAAGGAGAGGTTTGGGTATTTAGAGCACTGGACTGACTTCTCATTGGGTACAATCTCTATAGCAGGGATGGATTGCACCTTAATGATGAGGGAGCTGGTGTGCTAGGGGATAGGATGGTAGAACGGCTGGGGGAGGTGTGTGTGTGCGCAGGGACTACATAGAAGTAATGGGGTTGTAAGTGCAGAGGGGGTAAGGAACAAATTAACTAGTCATGGGAGAGGAGATGGGGTGAGGGTTAGTCTAGTCAATAGGGAAGTACTGCTAAGTAACTCAAGTACAGTGGCAGGTACTGACCATAAATGGACAACGTTCAAATCCTTACAATACATACACATCGGCATAGATCGTGTGGGAATAAAAGTAAAGGAGTAAATCCCATCCAATGTGGCTTAACAATGATTTAAAGATCAAGATACGGAGTAAAAAACAGATATTTATATTATACACACAAGAGGGGACAGAGACGGCTTTACGGAAGTACAAGGAAATCACCAAGGAAAGTGTGATTAGACTGGCTAACATAGAAAATGGCAAGTTATATGTTAGAGAGTAAGAGTAACCCTAAACATGTGTATAAGTATATCACTGGGAAGAAGGCGAGGAAGGAAGCTATAGGAACATTACAATGTGACACAGTCTGATAATTAGCGAACGGGCAAACCCGGCAAACCGCCATAGACTTCAATGGGCAGGCGAATTTCAAAACCCACAGGGACTCTTTCTGGCCACAATAGTGATGGGAAAGTTGTTTCAAGGGGACTAACACCTGGACTGTGGCATGCCGGAGGGGGATCCATGGCCAAACTCCCACGGAAAATTACATAGTTGATGCAGAGTCTGGTTTTAAGCCATAAAGGGCATAAATCACCTAACATTCCTAAATTCTTTGGAATAACATGCTTTAAAACATCAGGTATGATGTTGTATCGATCAGGTAGTGTAAGGGTTACACCCGCTTCACAGTAACAGACCAATCTCCCCGTTTAATGCACTGCAAACAACCGCAAACAGTCCCTTTGCACAACCGCAAACTCCCCATTTGCACAAGGTTGGATACCAAGCTAGCCATGTCCCGTTCCTTGTCCTTACTGATGTCATTGAAGGTCTCTTCCTCCACCCAGCCACGTACAACACCAAGAGTCCCCGAAAGGTGACAACAAGCCCCCTGGGATGCCTGCTGTGTTTGGTCTTCCACCTCCTCAAAGCCACCTTCCTCCTCTGACTCCTCTTCTTCAGACTCCTCTCTCTGCGTTGCCTCTGTCTGCGTTATTATAAGGTGTGTACTGTTAAGTAGTACTATTCCTATCGGTTTAATCCCTGTTACGTCCACTATTAGGGGACGTGTCTATGGCATTGATTTTTGGAACAAGGAGATGGAAAAAGATGCTTGGTCGGACTTCCTACTTCAAATTTGGGGCACTGCGCGTGCAATCTAAGGTGCCACCAGATATGAGTGTCATTGTGCACTGGCAAAAGTTGGCAGAGTAGGCGCTGTAGGCCTCACACACACGCCTGTAGGCAGGCAACTGATATTCAATCGATTACAGTCAAAAAAGTGTTGTTTTATGTCACTGTACACTACGGTTGCACCAGATATGACGTATCACTGTGCACTGGCAAAACTTGGCAGAGTAGATGCAATAGGCTTCACACACACGCCTGTAGGCAGGCAATTGCTATTCAATCTATTACAGTCAAAAAAGTGTTGTTTTATGTCACTGAGCACAATATAAGCTGTGAGCCTGACACAGGCAGGCAACTGAAATTAGAGGAAAAAAATGGTTGTTTTCAATGTATGTTACACCACCAGGTATGAGTAGTGAAAATAAGCACAATATAAGCTGTTAGGTGTTAGCCTGTCACACACACACGCTGGCAGGCAGGCATAGATTACACAAAAAAAATTATAAAATAAAATAAATGATGTTCAAAGTTTCCTCAATGATAAAGTATAGGGGGCGAACCGAAAAGCGCATGTGTTCGCCGTTCGTGGCGGACGCGAACATGCAAAAATCGCCGCGAATAGTTCTCCGGCGAACTGTTCGGGACATCACTAGTGACCAGGAAAAGGCAGATGAGCTAAATAGGTTATTTTCTTCGGTATACACAAGGGAGGTACAAGTGGTTGGGACACGGCAACATAATGGGGCTACACTACATTCACCAAATAACTGGTTAGCGCAGGAAGAAATCCAAAAGAAGTTGGAAAAAATAAATGTTAATAAAGGCTTAGGTTCTGATGGAATACATCTGTGACAAAGTGCCCTTCGCCACTTTGTCTTGGAGAGGACTGTTTGCCAGCCTCCTGCCCTGCGACTATGGCCCTGGTACATATTGCCCTTCAAACACAGTATTCGGCCATACCAGAGTGTATGTCACTCATTCTGGCCCTTTACATACAGGGGGGTCATTCGGTACTTGCCCTGTGTGAACCATGATACCACAGATAGCTATGCCATGGAGCCCATTCATATAATGAAAGACTATGGGAAAGACTTTAGCTACATGGCAATTGAACTGTGTGAAGATGATCTGAGCGCTATTCGGTAGTTTTGTGCGCTCAGATCCCAGCTGTAACGGAACCCATCACTGTTTTACCCTGTTTTATGGTTATTTAATTCTTGGTTAAAATATGATCCTAGTAATATACTGTATGTATGTTGGTTTATGCTCTGCAGAATATTGGCCCCAGGCTAGTGCAGACCTTGGCAGGAGAGATAATCCTGTTACAGATAAGGAAGTCTATTCATTCTCAAACATAAGAACAAAGAAGGCTGATTTAATCATTGTCTGATTATATCAAGTTGCCTCAGGGAAGTGTCACTCACCTATTGTCCCTATATGTGTATTGTGTGGCCAACTATGGAGAATATGTGAAATGTCTGTGTGTTATGTGAAAAAGATACTTTTACTAACTTTTGAACCCCTGGTCTGATTCATGCCATTTTTTAATATGTTGTTCCTCTGGGTGAGAGCTATTGAACGGTGCTGGACTTAAAGGTGTACCCCCTGTTTTGGGGTACATCCAGAATGTGGTTTAAATTGAGTCTGTTTTAATTGTGTTACCTGTTATCTGAGGGGAGGAGACGTGGGGGTTGAACCATGTATATAATTGGCTGTGATAATTATGTGGGTGTAGCCCTTCAGAGGGCACCATTGCATAGAAGGAGATCCCCTGTCATTAAAGTTCTAGTTCTTCTTGACCCTTCAAAACGTAGCCTCGTCGCGTTATTGGAGGGGATGGCTCTATCATACTGGGGATTGCTATGCTTTTGCATACTCCCTTGAGCTGTAACTACTGAACGCTTGTTCCTGATGTGTCCTCCTTGGAGGAGAGGTCTTCCCCACACGGTCCTGGATGCTGGAGATTCATACAGGGTGGAAGGAAGACGGCGCGGCTCCGGCTAAACTCCGGCGGTTGTGGAGTCTGTGGTGGTTGAGGTGTCCGGTGCGTCCTCGGCGCAAACTAGGACACGTCTATCAACGGAGGTACCCGGTCGGGGTGCCAGGAGATCCGTTACATTGGTGGCAGTGGTGGGATGGCGTCCTAGTGAGAGGAAAAGCAGCACGGAGACACAGGTAACGTTTGGAGTTACAAATTGAGGTCAACGCTAGTATCCGTACAGCGCCCCTGGCTACAGCAGGATGGAACCGGCTAGTTTTCGGACAGCGTTCCATGATGAGGATGAAGAGGAGGCCGCGGACTACAGGGATGCAGACAGAAAGTAACTCTGGTATGATGCCCTAGAAGATGCCCAATGGCGGCGAGGTGAGAGTCTCCCCAGTGATGAGCAGCGGCTACAGAAGCGTGTGGCGATGCGGATGTATCTATTGGGAGAGCAGCCCCTGGATGAGTGGGTGACAAGACTAGAGACCCTGGTACGGCGAGAGATCTGGCTAGACAACGCATACCAGGCCCTCTGGTGGCATCCCGTTCGACTCACCCCCTGGACGGCTGAACATGACTTACCGGAGGGGGATGATTATGATGGCCCGGGATTATTATGGGATGCCTTGGAGGACGACATTGATCTTGGCAGCACGGAGGGGTCTAGGTTTTGGGACATCTACGACTACCGGATGGGCATGTATGTCTGGGATGACGAAGGCGAGGTGAGCAAAGACATGACCCACCTGGTAACGAGAGAGTGGGAGCTGGAGCAGGACTACCAATACCTGCTCAGCTTCGTGCAGCCCCAACCTACTCGACAAGCGGAACCAGACTTCATTGACTGGTCCTGGGATGACCTCCAGATGGAAGGTAGAGATGGGACCGAGGTCTCTCTACCGGCCCTACAGGGGGCAGAAGGTGTCGTCCTTCCCCCCCAGCGGCAGTGTGAACCCCAGGGGGCAGAAGGTGTCATCCATCCCCCCCAGCGGCAGTGTGAACCCCAGGGGGCAGAAGGTGTTGTCCTTCCCCCCCAGCGGCAGTGTGAACCCCAGGGGGCAGAAGGTGTCGTCATTTCCCCCCAGCGGCAGTGTGAACCCCAGGGTGCAGAAGGTGTCGTCCTCCCCCCCCAGCGGCAGTGTGAACCACAGGGGGCAGAAGGTGTCGTCCTTCCTCCCCAGCAACAGTTTACCCTAACAATGGGAGACACCAATCTCCCAGACGGCGCAGATGGGACCGTGGTCTCTGCGCCCACAGCCTGTCCAGGTCCCCAACTACCCTCACTGGGACAACCGGAGGAGGGGGTAAGTACAAATTCCCCTCCCCAGCTAACTTCTAATGTGGCCCCAGGGTTAATAGAGGAAATGTTAACCCCCACTGACCCCCACGTTTCCCTGGCTACTGAGCCGGAATATGTCCCAAGTACCCCAGCAGAAGAGCTGACAGCAGGGCAGAGTGCAGTCGGCCTCTGCCCTCCCTTTGTCCCTTGTACAGAGCAGGATGTCCTGCAGGTTATACCAGCAGAAGAGCTGCATCAGGGCAGAGTGCCGCTGGCCTCTGCCCCTCAAGTCCCCTCAGCGTGTTACCCCATCACCACAGCGAAATATCCAGGTGCAGTAACGGTTTGTTGTGGGTGGGCTGCTCTTGCACTTTGTTGTTGTGGGGGGGCTGCTCTAGCACTGGTTTATTGTGGGTTGGTGGATCGTCTAACGGAGGCACTGACCGGCAGAAGGTCAGGTGCCTGGTTAGACTTCCCCCCAAAGGGGAGATGTGTGACGAAGTGCCCTTCGCCACTTTGTCTTGGAGAGGACTGTTTGCCGGCCTCCTGCCCTGCGACTATGGCCCTGGTACATATTGCCCTTTGGAACCAGTGTTCGGCCATACCAGAGTTGCCCATCTGCCTCTTAATAGTATTTGCTAAAACACACAAGAGATAGCAGAACAAAATCGTTTTAGCAGACAAGATGGCACCATGAACAATGGGGGTAGGGACTCTTGAATAATGAGGTGACTCACCTATTGTCCCTCTATGTGTATTGTGTGGCCAACTATGGAGAATATGTGAAATGTCTGTGTGTTATGTGTAAAAGATACTTTTACTAACTTTTGAACCCCTGGTCTGATTCATGCCATTTTTTAATATGTTGTTCCCCTGGGTGAGAGCTATTGAACGGTGCTGGACTTAAAGGTGTACCCCATGTTTTTGGGGTACATCCAGAATGTGGTTAAAATTGTGTCTGTTTTAATTGTGTTACCTGTTATCTGAGGGGAGGAGACGTGGGGGTTGTACCATGTATATAATTGGCTGTGATAATTATGTGGGTGTAGCCCTTCAGAGGGCACCATTGCATAAAAGGAGATCCACTGTCATGAAAGAGTTGACTACTTGACGCTTCAAAACGTAGCCTTGTCTCGTTCTTGGAGGGGATTGCTATATCACACTGGGGATTGCTATGCGCTGCATACTCCCTGGGAGGTTTAAGCTACAGCGGTTGTGTAGTCTGTAGTGGTTGTGGTGTCCGGTGCGGTGCTTGTAGGCCTCGACGCAAACTAGGACGCGTCCATCAACGGAGGTACCCGGTCGGGGTGCCAGGAGATCCGTTACAGGGTTAATGCAGGGTTCCAAGCTTGTGACACCCCTTGTATCCTATGACAGAGCGCCAGGTGACACCCCTTGTATCCCATGACAGAGCGCCAGGTGACACCCCTTGTATCCTATGACAGAGCGCCAGGTGACACCCATTGTATCCTATGACAGAGCGCCAGGTGACACCCCTTGTATCCTATGACAGAGCGCCAGGTGACACCCATTGTATCCTATGACAGAGCGCCAGGTTACATCCCTTGTAACCCATGACAGAGCGCCAGGTGACTCCCCTTGTAACCCATGACAGAGCGCCAGGTGACACCCCTTGTATCCTATGACAGAGCACCAGGTGACACCCCTTGTATCCTATGACAGAGCACCAGGTGATTCCCTTGTATCCTATGACAGAGCGCCAGGTGACTCCCCTTGTATCCTATGACAGAGCGCCAGGTGACATCCCTTGTATCCTATGACAAAGCACCAGGTGACACCCCTTGTATCCTATGACAGAGCGCCAGGTGACACCCCTTGTATCCTATGACAGAGCGCCAGGTGACACCCCTTGTATTCTATGAAAGAGCACCAGGTGACTCCCCTTGTATCCTATGACAGAGCACCAGGTGACTCCCCTTGTATCCTATGACAGAGCGCCAGGTGACACCCCTTGTATCCTATGACAGAGCACCAGGTGACACCCCTTGTATCCTATGACAGAGCACCAGGTGACACCCCTTGTAACCTATGACAGAGCACCAGGTGACACCCCTTGTATCCTATGACAGAGCGCCAGGTGACTCCCCTTGTATCCTATGACAGAGCACCAGGTGACACCCCTTGTATCCTATGACAGAGCACCAGGTGACTCCCCTTGTATCCTATGACAGAGCGCCAGGTGACACCCCTTGTATCCTATGACAGAGCACCAGGTGACACCCCTTGTATCCTATGACAGAGCACCAGGTGACACCCCTTGTATCCTATGACAGAGCGCCAGGTGACTCCCCTTGTATCCTATGACAGAGCACCAGGTGACACCCCTTGTATCCTATGACAGAGCACCAGGTGACTCCCCTTGTATCCTATGACAGAGCGCCAGGTGACACCCCTTGTATCCTATGACAGAGCACCAGGTGACACCCCTTGTATCCTATGACAGAGCACCAGGTGACATCCCTTGTATCCTATGACAGAGCACCAGGTGACTCCCCTTGTATTCTATGACAGAGCACCAGGTGACTCCCCTTGTATTCTATGACAGAGCACCAGGTGACTCCCCTTGTATCCTATGACAGAGCGCCAGGTGACTCCCCTTGTATCCTATGACAGAGCACCAGGTGACTCCCCTTGTATCCTATGACAGAGCACCAGGTGACTCCCCTTGTATTCTATGACAGAGCACCAGGTGACACCCCTTGTATTCTATGACAGAGCACCAGGTGACACCCCTTGTATCCTATGACAGAGCACCAGGTGACACCCCTTGTATCCCATGACAGAGCGCCAGGTGACACCCCTTGTATCCCATGACAGAGCACCAGGTGACTCCCCTTGTATCCTATGACAGAGCACCAGGTGACACCCCTTGTATCCTATGACAGAGCACCAGGTGACTCCCCTTGTATCCCATGACAGAGCACCAGGTGACTCCCCTTGTATCCTATGACAGAGCTCCAGGTGACACCCCTTGTATCCTATGACAGAGCACCAGGTGACACCCCTTGTATCCCATGACAGAGCGCCAGGTGACACCCCTTGTATCCCATGACAGAGCACCAGGTGACTCCCCTTGTATCCTATGACAGAGCGCCAGGTGACTCCCCTTGTATCCTATGACAGAGCACCAGGTGACTCCCCTTGTATCCTATGACAGAGCACCAGGTGACTCCCCTTGTATCCTATGACAGAGCACCAGGTGACACCCCTTGTATCCTATGACAAAGCACCAGGTGACACCCCTTGTATCCTATGACAGAGCACCAGGTGACACCCCTTGTATCCCATGACAGAGCACCAGGTGACACCCCTTGTATTCTATGACAGAGCACCAGGTGACACCCCTTGTATCCTATGACAGAGCACCAGGTGACACCCCTTGTATCCTATGACAGAGCGCCAGGTGACACCCCTTGTATCCTATGACAGAGCACCAGGTGACATCCCTTGTATCTTATGACAGAGCGCCAGGTGACTCCCCTTGTATCCTATGACAGAGCTCCAGGTGACACCCCTTGTATCCTATGACAGAGCGCCAGGTGACACCCCTTGTATCCTATGACAGAGCACCAGGTGACTCCCCTTGTATCCTATGACAGAGCACCAGGTGACACCCCTTGTATCCTATGACAGAGCGCCAGGTGACACCCCTTGTATCCTATGACAGAGCACCAGGTGACATCCCTTGTATCTTATGACAGAGCGCCAGGTGACTCCCCTTGTATCCTATGACAGAGCGCCAGGTGACACCCCTTGTATCCTATGACAGAGCACCAGGTGACATCCCTTGTATCTTATGACAGAGCTCCAGGTGACACCCCTTGTATCCTATGACAGAGCGCCAGGTGACACCCCTTGTATCCTATGACAGAGCGCCAGGTGACTCCCCTTGTATCCTATGACAGAGCGCCAGGTGACTCCCCTTGTATCCTATGACAGAGCGCCAGGTGACACCCCTTGTATCCTATGACAGAGCGCCAGGTGACACCCCTTGTATCCTATGACAGAGCACCAGGTGACTCCCCTTGTATCCTATGACAGAGCACCAGGTGACTCCCCTTGTATCCTATGACAGAGCACCAGGTGACACCCCTTGTATCCTATGACAGAGCACCAGGTGACTCCCCTTGTATCCTATGACAGAGCACCAGGTGACTCCCCTTGTATCCTATGACAGAGCACCAGGTGACACCCCTTGTATCCTATGACAGAGCACCAGGTGACATCCCTTGTATCTTATGACAGAGCGCCAGGTGACTCCCCTTGTATCCTATGACAGAGAGCCAGGTGACATCCCTTGTATCCTATGACAGAGCACCAGGTGACATCCCTTGTATCTTATGACAGAGCGCCAGGTGACTCCCCTTGTATCCTATGACAGAGCACCAGGTGACATCCCTTGTATCTTATGACAGAGCACCAGGTGACTCCCCTTGTATCCTATGACAGAGAGCCAGGTGACACCCCTTGTATCCTATGACAGAGCACCAGGTGACATCCCTTGTATCTTATGACAGAGCGCCAGGTGACTCCCCTTGTATCCTATGACAGAGCACCAGGTGACTCCCCTTGTATCCTATGACAGAGCACCAGGTGACACCCCTTGTATCCTATGACAGAGCACCAGGTGACATCCCTTGTATCCTATGACAGAGCACCAGGTGACTCCCCTTGTATCCTATGACAGAGCACCAGGTGACTCCCCTTGTATCCTATGACAGAGCACCAGGTGACTCCCCTTGTATCCTATGACAGAGCACCAGGTGACTCCCCTTGTATCCTATGACAGAGCACCAGGGGACTCCCCTTGTATCCTATGACAGAGCACCAGGTGACTCCCCTTGTATCCTATGACAGAGCACCAGGTGACTCCCCTTGTATCCTATGACAGAGCACCAGGTGACACCCCTTGTATTCTATGACAGAGCACCAGGTGACACCCCTTGTATCCTATGACAGAGCACCAGGTGACACTCCTTGTATCCTATGACAGAGCGCCAGGTGACACCCCTTGTATCCTATGACAGAGCGCCAGGTGACACCCCTTGTATCCTATGACAGAGCACCAGGTGACACCCCTTGTATCCTATGACAGAGCGCCAGGTGACACCCCTTGTATCCTATGACAGAGCACCAGGTGACTCCCCTTGTATCCTATGACAGAGCACCAGGTGACACCCCTTGTATCCTATGACAGAGCACCAGGTGACTCCCCTTGTATTCTATGACAGAGCACCAGGTGACACCCCTTGTATCCTATGACAGAGCGCCAGGTGACACCCCTTGTATCCTATGACAGAGCGCCAGGTGACACCCCTTGTATCCTATGACAGAGCACCAGGTGACTCCCCTTGTATCCTATGACAGAGCACCAGGTGACTCCCCTTGTATTCTATGACAGAGCACCAGGTGACACCCCTTGTATCCTATGACAGAGCACCAGGTGACTCCCCTTGTATTCTATGACAGAGCACCAGGTGACACCCCTTGTATCCTATGACAGAGCACCAGGTGACACCCCTTGTATCCTATGACAGAGCACCAGGTGACACCCCTTGTATCCTATGACAGAGCACCAGGTGACACCCCTTGTATCCTATGACAGAGCACCAGGTGACTCCCCTTGTATTCTATGACAGAGCACCAGGTGACACCCCTTGTATCCTATGACAGAGCACCAGGTGACACCCCTTGTATCCTATGACAGAGCGCCAGGTGACATCCCTTGTATTCTATGACAGAGCACCAGGTGACACCCCTTGTATCCTATGACAGAGCGCCAGGTGACACCCCTTGTATCCTATGACAGAGCACCAGGTGACATCCCTTGTATCCTATGACAGAGCACCAGGTGACTCCCCTTGTATCCTATGACAGAGCGCCAGGTGACATCCCTTGTATCCTATGACAGAGCACCAGGTGACACCCCTTGTATCCTATGACAGAGCACCAGGTGACTCCCCTTGTATCCTATGACAGAGCACCAGGTGACACCCCTTGTATCCTATGACAGAGCGCCAGGTGACATCCCTTGTATCCTATGACAGAGCACCAGGTGACTCCCCTTGTATCCTATGACAGAGCACCAGGTGACACCCCTTGTATCCTATGACAGAGCACCAGGTGACTCCCCTTGTATCCTATGACAGAGCACCAGGTGACTCCCCTTGTATCCTATGACAGAGCACCAGGTGACACCCCTTGTATTCTATGACAGAGCACCAGGTGACTCCCCTTGTATCCTATGACAGAGCGCCAGGTGACATCCCTTGTATCCTATGACAGAGCACCAGGTGACACCCCTTGTATCCTATGACAGAGCACCAGGTGACTCCCCTTGTATTCTATGACAGAGCACCAGGTGACATCGCTTGTATCCTATGACAGAGCGCCAGGTGACACCCCTTGTATCCCATGACAGAGCGCCAGGTGACTCCCCTTGTATCCTATGACAGAGCACCAGGTGACACCCCTTGTATTCTATGACAGAGCACCAGGTGACACCCCTTGTATCCTATGACAGAGCACCAGGTGACATCCCTTGTATCCTATGACAGAGCGCCAGGTGACTCCCCTTGTATTCTATGACAGAGCACCAGGTGACATCCCTTGTATCCTATGACAGAGCACCAGGTGACATCCCTTGTATCCTATGACAGAGCACCAGGTGACTCCCCTTGTATCCTATGACAGAGCACCAGGTGACACCCCTTGTATTCTATGACAGAGCACCAGGTGACACCCCTTGTATCCTATGACAGAGCACCAGGTGACACTCCTTGTATCCTATGACAGAGCGCCAGGTGACTCCCCTTGTATCCTATGACAGAGCACCAGGTGACACCCCTTGTATCCTATGACAGAGCACCAGGTGACTCCCCTTGTATCCTATGACAGAGCGCCAGGTGACACCCCTTGTATCCTATGACAGAGCACCAGGTGACACCCCTTGTATCCTATGACAGAGCGCCAGGTGACACCCCTTGTATCCTATGACAGAGCACCAGGTGACATCCCTTGTATCCTATGACAGAGCACCAGGTGACTCCCCTTGTATCCTATGACAGAGCGCCAGGTGACATCCCTTGTATCCTATGACAGAGCACCAGGTGACACCCCTTGTATCCTATGACAGAGCACCAGGTGACTCCCCTTGTAACCTATGACAGAGCACCAGGTGACTCCCCTTGTATCCTATGACAGAGCACCAGGTGACATCCCTTGTATCCTATGACAGAGCGCCAGGTGACACCCCTTGTATTCTATGACAGAGCACCAGGTGACACCCCTTGTATCCTATGACAGAGCGCCAGGTGACTCCCCTTGTATTCTATGACAGAGCACCAGGTGACACCCCTTGTATCCTATGACAGAGCGCCAGGTGACTCCCCTTGTATTCTTTGACAGAGCGCCAGGTGACATCCCTTGTATCCTATGACAGAGCGCCAGGTGACACCCCTTGTATCCTATGACAGAGCACCAGGTGACACCCCTTGTATTCTATGACAGAGCACCAGGTGACACCCCTTGTATCCTATGACAGAGCGCCAGGTGACTCCCCTTGTATTCTATGACAGAGCACCAGGTGACACCCCTTGTATCCTATGACAGAGCACCAGGTGACATCCCTTGTATCCTATGACAGAGCGCCAGGTGACTCCCCTTGTATCCCATGACAGAGCGCCAGGTGACTCCCCTTGTATCCCATGACAGAGCGCCAGGTGACACCCCTTGTATCCTATGACAGAGCGCCAGGTGACACCCCTTGTATCCTATGACAGAGCACCAGGTGACACCCCTTGTATCCTATGACAGAGCGCCAGGTGACACCCCTTGTATTCTATAACAGAGCGCCAGGTGACTCCCCTTGTATCCTATGACAGAGCACCAGGTGACACCCCTTGTATTCTATGACAGAGCGCCAGGTGACACCCCTTGTATCCTATGACAGAGCGCCAGGTGACACCCCTTGTATCCTATGACAGAGCGCCAGGTGACACCCCTTGTATCCTATGACAGAGCACCAGGTGACACCCCTTGTATCCTATGACAGAGCGCCAGGTGACACCCCTTGTATTCTATAACAGAGCGCCAGGTGACTCCCCTTGTATCCTATGACAGAGCACCAGGTGACACCCCTTGTATTCTATGACAGAGCACCAGGTGACACCCCTTGTATCCTATGACAGAGCGCCAGGTGACACCCCTTGTATCCTATGACAGAGCACCAGGTGACATCCCCTTGTATCCTATGACAGAGCACCAGGTGACTCTCCTTGTATCTTATGACAGAGCACCAGGTGACATCCCTTGTATTCTATGACAGAGCACCAGGTGACACCCCTTGTATCCTATGACAGAGCACCAGGTGACTCCCCTTGTATCCTATGACAGAGCACCAGGTGACTCCCCTTGTATCCTATGACAGAGCGCCAGGTGACATCCCCTTGTATCCTATGACAGAGCACCAGGTGACACCCCTTGTATTCTATGACAGAGCGCCAGGTGACTCCCCTTGTATTCTATGACAGAGCACCAGGTGACACCCCTTGTATTCTATGACAGAGCGCCAGGTGACTCCCCTTGTATTCTATGACAGAGCACCAGGTGACTCCCCTTGTATTCTATGACAGAGCACCAGGTGACACCTCTTGTATCCTATGACAGAGCTCCAGGTGACTCCCCTTGTATCCTATGACAGAGCGCCAGGTGACATCCCTTGTATCCTATGACAGAGCTCCAGGTGACTCCCCTTGTATCCTATGACAGAGCACCAGGTGACTCCCCTTGTATTCTATGACAGAGCACCAGGTGACTCCCCTTGTATTCTATGACAGAGCACCAGGTGACATCCCTTGTATCCTATGACAGAGCGCCAGGTGACATCCCTTGTATCCTATGACAGAGCGCCAGGTGACATCCCTTGTATCCTATGACAGAGCACCAGGTGACACCCCTTGTATCCTATGACAGAGCACCAGGTGACTCCCCTTGTATCCTATGACAGAGCACCAGGTGACTCCCCTTGTATCCTATGACAGAGCACCAGGTGACTCCCCTTGTATCCTATGACAGAGCACCAGGTGACTCCCCTTGTATCCTATGACAGAGCACCAGGTGACTCCCCTTGTATCCCATGACAGAGCACCAGGTGACTCCCCTTGTATCCTATGACAGAGCGCCAGGTGACATCCCTTGTATCCTATGACAGAGCACCAGGTGACACCCCTTGTATTCTATGACAGAGCATCAGGTGACTCCCCTTGTATACTATGACAGAGCGCCAGGTGACACCCCTTGTATCCCATGACAGAGCACCAGGTGACACCCCTTGTATCCTATGACAGAGCACCAGGTGACTCCCCTTGTATCCTATGACAGAGCGCCAGGTGACTCCCCTTGTATTCTATGACAGAGCACCAGGTGACATCCCTTGTATTCTATGACAGAGCACCAGGTGACATCCCTTGTATTCTATGACAGAGCACCAGGTGACACCCCTTGTATCCTATGACAGAGCACCAGGTGACATCCCTTGTATTCTATGACAGAGCGTCAGGTGACATCCCTTGTATCCTATGACAGAGCGTCAGGTGACTCCCCTTGTATCCTATGACAGAGCACCAGGTGACACCCCTTGTATTCTATGACAGAGCACCAGGTGACACCCCTTGTATCCTATGACAGAGCGCCAGGTGACACCCCTTGTATCCTATGACAGAGCGCCAGGTGACACCCCTTGTATCCTATGACAGAGCACCAGGTGACACCCCTTGTATCCTATGACAGAGCGCCAGGTGACACCCCCTTGTATTCTATAACAGAGCGCCAGGTGACTCCCCTTGTATCCTATGACAGAGCGCCAGGTGACACCCCTTGTATCCTATGACAGAGCGCCAGGTGACACCCCTTGTATCCTATGACAGAGCACCAGGTGACACCCCTTGTATCCTATGACAGAGCACCAGGTGACATCCCTTGTATTCTATGACAGAGCACCAGGTGACTCCCCTTGTATTCTATGACAGAGCACCAGGTGACATCCCATGTATTCTATGACAGAGCACCAGGTGACACCCCTTGTATTCTATGACAGAGCACCAGGTGACACCCCTTGTATCCTATGACAGAGCGCCAGGTGACACCCCTTGTATTCTATGACAGAGCACCAGGTGACACCCCTTGTATCCTATGACAGAGCACCAGGTGACTCCCCTTGTATCCTATGACAGAGCACCAGGTGACACCCCTTGTATTCTATGACAGAGCGCCAGGTGACACCCCTTGTATCCTATGACAGAGCACCAGGTGACTCCCCTTGTATTCTATGACAGAGCACCAGGTGACACCCCTTGTATTCTATGACAGAGCGCCAGGTGACACCCCTTGTATCCTATGACAGAGCACCAGGTGACTCCCCTTGTATCCTATGACAGAGCACCAGGTGACTCCCCTTGTATTCTATGACAGAGCACCAGGTGACACCCCTTGTATTCTATGACAGAGCACCAGGTGACTCCCCTTGTATCCTATGACAGAGCGCCAGGTGACTCCCCTTGTATCCTATGACAGAGCACCAGGTGACACCCCTTTTATTCTATGACAGAGCACCAGGTGACACCCCTTGTATTCTATGACAGAGCACCAGGTGACTCCCCTTGTATTCTATGACAGAGCACCAGGTGACTCCCCTTGTATCCTATGACAGAGCGCCAGGTGACTCCCCTTGTATCCTATGACAGAGCACCAGGTGACACCCCTTGTATCCTATGACAGAGCGCCAGGTGACTCCCCTTGTATTCTATGACAGAGCACCAGGTGACACCCCTTGTATCCTATGACAGAGCGCCAGGTGACTCCCCTTGTATCCTATGACAGAGCGCCAGGTGACTCCCCTTGTATCCTATGACAGAGCACCAGGTGACACCCCTTGTATCCTATGACAGAGCACCAGGTGACTCCCCTTGTATCCTATGACAGAGCACCAGGTGACACCCCTTGTATCCTATGACAGAGCGCCAGGTGACACCCCTTGTATCCTATGACAGAGCACCAGGTGACTCCCCTTGTATTCTATGACAGAGCACCAGGTGGACACCCCCTTGTATCCTATGACAGAGCGCCAGGTGACACCCCTTGTATCCTATGACAGAGCACCAGGTGACTCCCCTTGTATCCTATGACAGAGCGCCAGGTGACACCCCTTGTATCCTATGACAGAGCACCAGGTGACACCCCTTGTATCCTATGACAGAGAGCCAGGTGACACCCCTTGTATCCTATGACAGAGCACCAGGTGACACCCCTTGTATCCTATGACAGAGCGCCAGGTGACACCCCTTGTATCCTATGACAGAGCACCAGGTGACTCCCCTTGTATCCTATGACAGAGCACCAGGTGACACCCCTTGTATTCTATGACAGAGCACCAGGTGACACCCCTTGTATCCTATGACAGAGCGCCAGGTGACTCCCCTTGTATTCTATGACAGAGCACCAGGTGACACCCCTTGTATCCTATGACAGAGCGCCAGGTGACTCCCCTTGTATCCTATGACAGAGCACCAGGTGACTCCCCTTGTATCCTATGACAGAGCACCAGGTGACACCCCTTGTATCCTATGACAGAGCACCAGGTGACACCCCTTGTATCCTATGACAGAGCACCAGGTGACATCCCTTGTATCCTATGACAGAGCACCAGGTGACACCCCTTGTATCCTATGACAGAGCGCCAGGTGACACCCCTTGTATCCTATGACAGAGCGCCAGGTGACACCCCTTGTATCCTATGACAGAGCGCCAGGTGACACCCCTTGTATCCTATGACAGAGCACCAGGTGACACCCCTTGTATCCTATGACAGAGAGCCAGGTGACACCCCTTGTATCCTATGACAGAGCGCCAGGTGACTCCCCTTGTATCCTATGACAGAGCGCCAGGTGACACCCCTTGTATCCTATGACAGAGCACCAGGTGACACCCCTTGTATCCTATGACAGAGCACAGGTGACACCCCTTGTATCCTATGACAGAGCGCCAGGTGACACCCCTTGTATCCTATGACAGAGCACCAGGTGACACCCCTTGTATCCTATGACAGAGCACCAGGTGACTCCCCCTTGTATCCTATGACAGAGCAGCCAGGTGACACCCTTGTATCCTATGACAGAGCGCCAGGTGACTCCCCTTGTATCCTATGACAGAGCGCCAGGTGACACCCCTTGTATCCTATGACAGAGCACCAGGTGACACCCCTTGTATCCTATGACAGAGCACCAGGTGACTCCCCTTGTATCCTATGACAGAGCACCAGGTGACATCCCTTGTAACCCATGACAGAGCACCAGGTGACACCCCTTGTATCCTATGACAGAGAGCCAGGTGACAACCCTTGTATCCTATGACAGAGCACCAGGTGACTCCCCTTGTATCCTATGACAGAGAGCCAGGTGACACCCCTTGTATCCTATGACAGAGCACCAGGTGACACCCCTTGTATCCTATGACAGAGAGCCAGGTGACTCCCTTGTATCCTATGACAGAGCACCAGGTGACTCCCCTTGTATTCTATGACAGAGCACCAGGTGACTCCCCTTGTATCCTATGACAGAGCGCCAGGTGACACCCCTTGTATCCTATGACAGAGCACCAGGTGACTCCCCTTGTATCCTATGACAGAGCACCAGGTGACTCCCCTTGTATCCTATGACAGAGCGCCAGGTGACTCCCCTTGTATCCTATGACAGAGCACCAGGTGACTCCCCTTGTATCCTATGACAGAGCACCAGGTGACACCCCATGTATCCTATGACAGAGCGCCAGGTGACTCCCCTTGTATCCTATGACAGAGCACCAGGTGACACCCCATGTATCCTATGACAGAGCGCCAGGTGACTCCCCTTGTATCCTATGACAGAGCACCAGGTGACATCCCTTGTATTCTATGACAGAGCGCCAGGTGACATCCCTTGTATCCTATGACAGAGCACCAGGTGACTCCTCTTGTATCCTATGACAGAGCACAGGTGACACCCCTTGTATTCTATGACAGAGCACCAGGTGACACCCCTTGTATCCTATGACAGAGCACCAGGTGACACCCCTTGTATCCTATGACAGAGCACCAGGTGACTCCTCTTGTATCCTATGACAGAGCACCAGGTGACACCCCTTGTATTCTATGACAGAGCACCAGGTGACTCCCCTTGTATCCTATGACAGAGCGCCAGGTGACATCCCTTGTATCCTATGACAGAGCACCAGGTGACATCCCCTTGTATCCTATGACAGAGCACCAGGTGACATCCCTTGTATCCTATGACAGAGCACCAGGTGACTCCCCTTGTATCCTATGACAGAGCGCCAGGTGACTCCCCTTGTAACCCATGACAGAGCGCCAGGTGACACCCCTTGTATCCTATGACAGAGCACCAGGTGACACCCCTTGTATCCTATGACAGAGCACCAGGTGACATCCCTTGTATCCTATGACAGAGCTCCAGGTGACACCCCTTGTATCCTATGACAGAGCGCCAGGTGACATCCCTTGTATCCTATGACAGAGCGCCAGGTGACATACCTTGTATCCTATGACAGAGCGCCAGGTGACATCCCTTGTATCCTATGACAGAGCGCCAGGTGACATCCCTTGTATCCTATGACAGAGCACCAGGTGACATCCCTTGTATTCTATGACAGAGCGCCAGGTGACTCCCCTTGTATCCTATGACAGAGCACCAGGTGACTCCCCTTGTATCCTATGACAGAGCGCCAGGTGACACCCCTTGTATCCTATGACAGAGCACCAGGTGACTCCCCTTGTATCCTATGACAGAGCACCAGGTGACTCCCCTTGTATCCTATGACAGAGCACCAGGTGACTCCCCATGTATCCTATGACAGAGCGCCAGGTGACTCCCCTTGTATCCTATGACAGAGCGCCAGGTGACTCCCCTTGTATCCTATGACAGAGCACCAGGTGACTCCCCTTGTATTCTATGACAGAGCACCAGGTGACATCCCTTGTATCCTATGACAGAGCACCAGGTGACACCCCTTGTATCCTATGACAGAGCACCAGGTGACACCCCTTGTATCCTATGACAGAGCACCAGGTGACATCCCTTGTATCCTATGACAGAGCTCCAGGTGACACCCCTTGTATCCTATGACAGAGCGCCAGGTGACATCCCTGTATCCTATGACAGAGCGCCAGGTGACATCCCTTGTATCCTATGACAGAGCGCCAGGTGACATCCCTTGTATCCTATGACAGAGCGCCAGGTGACATCCCTTGTATCCTATGACAGAGCACCAGGTGACATCCCTTGTATCCTATGACAGAGCACCAGGTGACACCCCTTGTATCCTATGACAGAGCACCAGGTGACTCCCCTTGTATCCTATGACAGAGCACCAGGTGACTCCCCTTGTAACCCATGACAGAGCACCAGGTGACACCCTTGTATCCTATGACAGAGCACCAGGTGACTCCCCTTGTATCCTATGATAGAGCACCAGGTGACATCCCTTGTATCCTATGACAGAGCACCAGGTGACTCCCCTTGTATCCTATGACAGAGCACCAGGTGACACCCCTTGTATCCTATGACAGAGCACCAGGTGACTCCCCTTGTATCCTATGACAGAGCACCAGGTGACTCCCCTTGTATCCTATGACAGAGCACCAGGTGACTCCCCTTGTATCCTATGACAGAGCACCAGGTGACACCCCTTGTATCCTATGACAGAGCACCAGGTGACTCCCCTTGTATCCTATGACAGAGCACCAGGTGACTCCCCTTGTATCCTATGACAGAGCACCAGGTGACTCCCCTTGTATCCTATGACAGAGCTCCAGGTGACACCCCTTGTATCCTATGACAGAGCACCAGGTGACATCCCTTGTATCCTATGACAGAGCACCAGGTGACTCCCCTTGTATCCTATGACAGAGCTCCAGGTGACACCCCTTGTATCCTATGACAGAGCACCAGGTGACATCCCTTGTATTCTATGACAGAGCACCAGGTGACTCCCCTTGTATCCTATGACAGAGCACCAGGTGACATCCCTTGTATCCTATGACAGAGCGCCAGGTGACTCCCCTTGTATCCTATGACAGAGCACCAGGTGACTCCCCTTGTATCCTATGACAGAGCACCAGGTGACACCCCTTGTATCCTATGACAGAGCACCAGGTGACACCCCTTGTATCCTATGACAGAGCACCAGGTGACTCCCCTTGTATCCTATGACAGAGCACCAGGTGACATCCCTTGTAACCTATGATAGAGCACCAGGTGACATCCCTTGTAACCTATGATAGAGCACCAGGTGACTCCCCTTGTATCCTATGACAGAGCACCAGGTGACTCCCCTTGTATTCTATGACAGAGCGCCAGGTGACACCCCTTGTATCCTATGACAGAGCACCAGGTGACACCCCTTGTATCCTATGACAGAGCACCAGGTGACTCCCCTTGTATCCTATGACAGAGCACCAGGTGACATCCCTTGTATCCTATGACAGAGCACCAGGTGACTCCCCTTGTATCCTATGACAGAGCACCAGGTGACATCCCTTGTATCCTATGACAGAGCACCAGGTGACTCCCCTTGTATCCTATGACAGCACGCCAGGTGACACCCCTTGTATTCTATGACAGAGCTCCAGGTGACTCCCCTTGTATCTATGACAGAGCACCAGGTGACATCCCTTGTATCCTATGACAGAGCACCAGGTGGACTCCCCTTGTATCCTATGACAGAGCACCAGGTGACACCCCTTGTATCTATGACAGAGCACCAGGTGACTCCCCTTGTATCCTATTGACAGAGCACCAGGTACACCCTTGTATCCTATGACAGAGCACCAGGTGACTCCCCTTGTATCCTATGACAGAGCACCAGGTGACACCCCTTGTATCCTATGACAGAGCACCAGGTGACACCCCTTGTAACCCATGACAGAGCACCAGGTGACTCCCTTGTATCCTATGACAGAGCACCAGGTGACTCCCTTGTATCCTATGACAGAGCACCAGGTGACACCCCTTGTAACCCATGACAGAGCACCAGGTGACTCCCTTGTATTCTATGACAGAGCACCAGGTGACATCCCTTGTATCCTATTACAGAGCACCAGGTGACACCCCTTGTATCCTATGACAGAGCACCAGGTGACACCCCTTGTATCCAATGACAGAGCACCAGGTGACACCCCTTGTATCCTATGACAGAGCACCAGGTGACACCCCTTGTATCCTATGACAGAGCACCAGGTGACATCCCTTGTATCCTATGACAGAGCACCAGGTGACATCCCTTGTATCCTATGACAGAGCACCAGGTGACACCCCTTGTATCCTATGACAGAGCACCAGGTGACATCCCTTGTATCCTATGACAGAGCACCAGGTGACATCCCTTGTATCCTATGACAGAGCACCAGGTGACTCCCTTGTATCCTATGACAGAGCACCAGGTGACACCCCTTGTAACCCATGACAGAGCACCAGGTGACTCCCTTGTATTCTATGACAGAGCACCAGGTGACACCCCTTGTATCCTATGACAGAGCACCAGGTGACACCCCTTGTATCCTATGACAGAGCGCCAGGTGACTCCCCTTGTGTCCTATGACAGAGCACCAGGTGACATCCCTTGTATTCTATGACAGAGCACCAGGTGACACCCCTTGTATCCTATGACAGAGCACCAGGTGACTCCCCTTGTAACCTATGACAGAGCACCAGGTGACACCCCTTGTATCCTATGACAGAGCACCAGGTGACATCCCTTGTATCCTATGACAGAGCACCAGGTGACACCCCTTGTATCCTATGACAGAGCACCAGGTGACTCCCCTTGTATCCTATGACAGAGCGCCAGGTGACTCCCCTTGTGTCCTATGACAGAGCACCAGGTGACATCCCTTGTATCCTATGACAGAGCGCCAGGTGACTCCCCTTGTGTCCTATGACAGAGCACCAGGTGACACCCCTTGTATCCTATGACAGAGCACCAGGTGACTCCCTTGTGTCCTATGACAGAGCACCAGGTGACACCCCTTGTATCCTATGACAGAGCACCAGGTGACTCCCCTTGTATCCTATGACAGAGCACCAGGTGACACCCCTTGTATCCTATGACAGAGCACCAGGTGACACCCCTTGTATCCTATGACAGAGCACCAGGTGACATCCCTTGTATCCTATGACAGAGCACCAGGTGACACCCCTTGTATCCTATGACAGAGCACCAGGTGACATCCCTTGTTATTCTATGACAGAGCACCAGGTGACTCCCTTGTATCTATGACAGAGCACCAGGTGACATCCCTTGTATCTATGACAGAGCGCCAGGTGACATCCCCTTGTATCCTATGACAGAGCGCCAGGTGACTCCCCTTGTAGTCCTATGACAGAGGCACCAGGTACATCCCTTGTATTCTATGACAGAGCACCAGGTGACTCCCCTTGTATCCTATGACAGAGCGCCAGGTGACTCCCCTTGTATCCTATGACAGAGCACCAGGTGACATCCCTTGTATTCTATGACAGAGCACCAGGTGACTCCCCTTGTATCCTATGACAGAGCGCCAGGTGACTCCCCTTGTATCCTATGACAGAGCACCAGGTGACTCCCCTTGTGTCCTATGACAGAGCACCAGGTGACTCCCCTTGTATCCTATGACAGAGCACCAGGTGACATCCCTTGTATCCTATGACAGAGCGCCAGGTGACTCCCCTTGTATCCTATGACAGAGCACCAGGTGACATCCCCTTGTATCCTATGACAGAGCACCAGGTGACACCCCTTGTATCCTATGACAGAGCACCAGGTGACTCCCCTTGTATCCTATTACAGAGCACCAGGTGACACCCCTTGTAACCTATGACAGAGCACCAGGTGACTCCCCTTGTATTCTATGACAGAGCACCAGGTGACACCCCTTGTATCCTATGACAGAGCGCCAGGTGACATCCCTTGTATCCTATGACAGAGCACCAGGTGACTCCCCTTGTAACCTATGACAGAGCACCAGGTGACACCCCTTGTATCCTATGACAGAGCGCCCAGGTGGACTCCCCTTGTATCCTATGACAGAGCGCCAGGTGACTCCCCTTGTATCCTATGACAGAGCGCCAGGTGACATCCCTTGTATCCTATGACAGAGCACCAGGTGACTCCCCTTGTATCCTATGACAGAGCACCAGGTGACACCCCTTGTATCCTATGACAGAGCAGCCAGGTGACACCCCTTGTATCTATGACAGAGCACCAGGTGACTCCCCTTGTATCCTATGACAGAGCACCAGGTGACACCCCTTGTATCCTATGACAGAGCGCCATGGTGACACCCCTTGTATCCTATGACAGAGCACCAGGTGACTCCCCTTGTATCCTATGACAGAGCACCAGGTGACACCCCTTGTATCCTATGACAGAGCACCAGGTGACTCCCCTTGTATCCTATGACAGAGCGCCAGGTGACACCCCTTGTATCCTATGACAGAGCGCCAGGTGACACCACTTGTATCCTATGACAGAGTGCCAGGTGACATCCCTTGTATCCTATGACAGAGCACCAGGTGACATCCCTTGTATTCTATGACAGAGCACCAGGTGACATCCCTTGTATCCTATGACAGAGCACCAGGTGACATCCCTTGTATCCTATGACAGAGCACCAGGTGACATCCCTTGTATTCTATGACAGAGCACCAGGTGACATCCCTTGTATCCTATGACAGAGCGCCAGGTGACACCCCTTGTATCCTATGACAGAGCGCCAGGGTGAACACCCCTTGTATACTATGACAGAGCAACCAGGTGACTCCCTTGTATTCTATGACAGAGCACCAGGTGAGATCCCTTGTATTCTATGACAGAGCGCCAGGTGACATCCCTTGTATCCTATGACAGAGCGCCAGGTGACTCCCCTTGTATCCTATGACAGAGCGCCAGGTGACATCCCTTGTATCCTATGACAGAGCACCAGGTGACACCCCTTGTATCCTATGACAGAGCACCCAGGTGACATCCCTTGTATCCTATGACAGAGCACCAGGTGACACCCCTTGTAACCTATGACAGAGCACCAGGTGACACCCCTTGTATCCTATGACAGAGCGCCAGGTGACTCCCCTTGTATCCTATGACAGAGCACGCAGGTGACATCCCTTGTATCCTATGACAGAGCACCAGGTGACTCCCCTTGTATTCTATGGACAGAGCACCAGGTGACTCCCCTTGTATCCTATGACAGAGCGCCAGGTGACTCCCCTTGTATCCTATGACAGAGCGACCAGGTGACATCCCTTGTATCCTATGACAGAGCACCAGGTGACTCCCCTTGTATTCCTATGACAGAGCACCAGGTGACACCACTTGTATCCTATGACAGAGCACCAGGTGACTCCCCTTGTATCCTATGACAGAGCACCAGGTGACATATCCCTTGTATCCTATGACAGAGCGCCAGGTGACACCCCTTGTATTCTATGACAGAGCGCCAGGTGACTCCCCTTGTATCCTATGACAGAGCGCCAGGTGACACCCCTTGTATTCTATGACAGAGCGTCAGGTGACTCCCCTTGTATCCTATGACAGAGCGCCAGGTGACATCCCTTGTATCCTATGACAGAGCACCAGGTGACACCCCTTGTATCCTATGACAGAGCACCAGGTGACTCCCCATGTATCCTATGACAGAGCGCCAGGTGACTCCCCTTGTATCCTATGACAGAGCACCAGGTGACTCCCCATGTATCCTATGACAGAGCGCCAGGTGACTCCCCTTGTATCCTATGACAGAGCACCAGGTGACACCCCTTGTATCCTATGACAGAGCGCCAGGTGACATCCCTTGTATCCTATGACAGAGCACCAGGTGACTCCCCTTGTATCATATGACAGAGCACCAGGTGACATCCCTTGTATCCTATGACAGTGCACCAGGTGACATCCCTTGTATCCTATGACAGAGCACCAGGTGACTCCCCTTGTATCCTATGACAGAGCACCAGGTGACTCCCCATGTATCCTATGACAGAGCACCAGGTGACACCCCTTGTATCCTATGACAGAGCACCAGGGGACTCCCCTTGTATCCTATGACAGAGCACCAGGTGACACCCCTTGTATTCTATGACAGAGCGCCAGGTGACTCCCCTTGTATCCTATGACAGAGCGCCATGTGACACCCCTTGTATCCTATGACAGAGCACCAGGTGACACCCCTTGTATCCTATGACAGAGCGCCATGTGACACCCCTTGTATCCTATGACAGAGCACCAGGTGACACCCCTTGTATTCTATGACAGAGCGCCAGTGACTCCCCTGTTATCCTATGACAGAGCGCCAAGGTGACTCCCCTTGTATCCTATGACAGAGCACCAGGTGACTCCCCTTGTATCCTATGACAGAGCGCCAGGTGACACCCCTTGTATCCTATGACAGAGCACCAGGTGACTCCCTTGTATCCTATGACAGAGCACCAGGTGACTCCCCTTGTATCCTATGACAGAGCACCAGTGACTCCCCTTGTAATCCTATGACAGAGCACCAGGTGACACCCCTTGTATCCTATGACAGAGCGCCAGGTGACACCCCTTGTATCCTATGACAGAGCACCAGGTGACTCCCCTTGTATCCTATGACAGAGCACCAGGTGACACCCCTTGTATCCTATGACAGAGCGCCAGGTGACTCCCCTTGTATCCTATGACAGAGCGCCAGGTGACTCCCCTTGTATCCTATGACAGAGCACCAGGTGACTCCCCTTGTATCCTATGACAGAGCGCCAGGTGACACCCCTTGTATCCTATGAACAGAGCGCCAGGTGACACCCCCTTGTATCCTATGACAGAGCACCAGTGACACCCCTTGTATCCTATGACAGAGCGCCAGGTGACTCCCCTTGTATCCTATGACAGAGCGCCAGGTGACACCCCTTGTATCCTATGACAGAGCGCCAGGTGACTCCCCTTGTATCCTATGACAGAGCGCCAGGTGACACCCCTTGTATCCTATGACGAGCACCAGGTGACACCCCTTGTATCCATGACAGAGCACCAGGTGACTCCCCTTGTATCCTATGACAGAGCACCAGGTGACACCCCTTGTATCCTATGACAGAGCACCAGGTGACACCCCTTGATATCCTATTGAAGAGCGCACAGGTGACACCCCTTGTATCCTATGACAGAGCACCAGGTGACACCCCTTGGTATCCTATGACAAGAGCACCAGGTACTCCCCTTGTAT
Source organism: Discoglossus pictus (assembly GCA_027410445.1). Classification (NCBI taxonomy): domain Eukaryota; kingdom Metazoa; phylum Chordata; class Amphibia; order Anura; family Alytidae; genus Discoglossus; species Discoglossus pictus. The sequence goes on along the minus strand of CM050163.1, from coordinate 566,033,743 downwards.
CCTATGACAGAGCACCAGGTGACACCCCTTGTATCCTATGACAGAGCACCAGGTGACACCCCTTGTATCCTATGACAGAGCACCAGGTGACACCCCTTGTATCCTATGACAGAGCACCAGGTGACATCCCTTGTATTCTATGACAGAGCGCCAGGTGACTCCCCTTGTATCCTATGACAGAGCACCAGGTGACACCCCTTGTATCCTATGACAGAGCACCAGGTGACATCCCTTGTATTCTATGACAGAGCACCAGGTGACACCCCTTGTATCCTATACAGAGCACCAGGTGACACCCCTTGTATCCTATGACAGAGCACCAGGTGACAACCCTTGTATCCTATGACAGAGCACCAGGTGACACCCCTTGTATCCTATGACAGAGCACCAGGTGACACCCCTTGTATCCTATGACAGAGCACCAGGTGACTCCCCTTGTATCCTATGACAGAGCACCAGGTGACATCCCTTGTATCCTATGACAGAGCACCAGGTGACTACCCTTGTATCCTATGACAGAGCACCAGGTGACACCCCTTGTATCCTATGACAGAGCACCAGGTGACACCCCTTGTATCCTATGACAGAGCACCAGGTGACTCCCTTGTATCCTATGACAGAGCACCAGGTGACTCCCTTGTATCCTATGACAGAGCACCAGGTGACTCCCCTTGTATCCTATGACAGAGCACCAGTGACTCCCCTTGTATCCTATGACAGAGCACCAGGTGACACCCCTTGTATCCTATGACAGAGCACCAGTGACACCCCCTTGTATCCTATGACAGAGCACCAGGTGACATCCCTTGTATCCTATGACAGAGCACCAGGTGACTCCCCTTGTATCCTATGACAGAGCACCAGGTGACTCCCCTTGTATCCTATGACAGAGCACCAGGTGACACCCTTGTATCCTATGACAGAGCACAGGTGACTCCCCTTGTATCCTATGACAGAGCACCAGGTGACTCCCCTGTAATCCTATGACAAGCACCAGGTGACACCCCTTGTATCCTATGACAGAGCACCATTACTCCCCTTGTATCCTATGACAGAGCACCAGGTGACTCCCCTTGTATCCTATGACAGAGCACCAGGTGACATCCCTTGTATCCTATGACAGAGCACCAGGTGACTCCCCTTGTAACCTATGACAGAGCACCAGGTGACACCCTTGTATCCTATGACAGAGCACCAGGACTCCCCTTGTATCCATGACAGAGCACCAGTGACATCCCCTTGTATCCTATGACAGAGCACCAGGTGACATCCCTTGTATTATGACAGAGCACCAGGTGACACCCCTTGTAATCCTATGACAGAGCACCAGGTGACTCCCCTTGTATTCTATGACAGAGCGCCAGGTGACTCCCCTTGTATCCTATGACAGAGCACCAGGTGACTCCCCTTGTATCCTATGACAGAGCACCAGGTGACACCCCTTGTATCCTATGACAGAGCACCAGGTGACTCCCCTTGTATCCTATGACAGAGCACCAGGTGACACCCCTTGTATCCTATGACAGAGCACCAGGTGACTCCCCTTGTATCCTATGACAGAGCACCAGGTGACTCCCCTTGTATCCTATGACAGAGCACCAGGTGACTCCCCTTGTATCCTATGACAGAGCACCAGGTGACACCCCTTGTATCCTATGACAGAGCACCAGGTGACTCCCCTTGTATCCTATGACAGAGCACCAGGTGACACCCCTTGTATCCTATGACAGAGCACCAGGTGACTCCCCTTGTATCCTATGACAGAGCACCAGGTGACTCCCCTTGTATCCTATGACAGAGCACCAGGTGACTCCCCTTGTATCCTATGACAGAGCACCAGGTGACTCCCCTTGTATCCTATGACAGAGCACCAGGTGACACCCCTTGTATCCTATGACAGAGCACCAGGTGACTCCCCTTGTATCCTATGACAGAGCACCAGGTGACTCCCCTTGTATCCTATGACAGAGCACCAGGTGACTCCCCTTGTATCCTATGACAGAGCACCAGGTGACTCCCCTTGTATCCTATGACAGAGCACCAGGTGACTCCCCTTGTATCCTATGACAGAGCACCAGGTGACTCCCCTTGTATCCTATGACAGAGCACCAGGTGACACCCCTTGTATCCTATGACAGAGCACCAGGTGACATCCCCTTGTATCCTATGACAGAGCACCAGGTGACTCCCCTTGTATCCTATGACAGAGCACCAGGTGACTCCCCTTGTATCCTATGACAGAGCACCAGGTGACACCCCTTGTATCCTATGACAGAGCACCAGGTGACTCCCCTTGTATCCTATGACAGAGCACCAGGTGACTCCCCTTGTATCCTATGACAGAGCACCAGGTGACTCCCCTTGTATCCTATGACAGAGCACCAGGTGACTCCCCTTGTATCCTATGACAGAGCACCAGGTGACTCCCCTTGTATCCTATGACAGAGCACCAGGTGACACCCCTTGTATCCTATGACAGAGCACCAGGTGACTCCCCTTGTATCCTATGACAGAGCACCAGGTGACACCCCTTGTATCCTATGACAGAGCACCAGGTGACACCCCTTGTATCCTATGACAGAGCACCAGGTGACTCCCCTTGTATCCTATGACAGAGCACCAGGTGACTCCCCTTGTATCCTATGACAGAGCGCCAGGTGACTCCCCTTGTATCCTATGACAGAGCACCAGGTGACTCCCCTTGTATCCTATGACAGAGCACCAGGTGACACCCCTTGTATCCTATGACAGAGCACCAGGTGACTCCCCTTGTATCCTATGACAGAGCACCAGGTGACTCCCCTTGTATCCTATGACAGAGCACCAGGTGACTCCCCTTGTATCCTATGACAGAGCACCAGGTGACTCCCCTTGTATCCTATGACAGAGCACCAGGTGACTCCCCTTGTATCCTATGACAGAGCACCAGGTGACTCCCCTTGTATCCTATGACAGAGCACCAGGTGACTCCCCTTGTATCCTATGACAGAGCACCAGGTGACACCCCTTGTATCCTATGACAGAGCACCAGGTGACTCCCCTTGTATCCTATGACAGAGCACCAGGTGACTCCCCTTGTATCCTATGACAGAGCACCAGGTGACACCCCTTGTATCCTATGACAGAGCACCAGGTGACTCCCCTTGTATCCTATGACAGAGCACCAGGTGACTCCCTTGTATCCTATGACAGAGCACCAGGTGACACCCCTTGTATCCTATGACAGAGCACCAGGTGACTCCCCTTGTATCCTATGACAGAGCACCAGGTGACACCCCTTGTATCCTATGACAGAGCACCAGGTGACACCCCTTGTATCCTATGACAGAGCACCAGGTGACACCCCTTGTATCCTATGACAGAGCACCAGGTGACTCCCCTTGTATCCTATGACAGAGCACCAGGTGACATCCCCTTGTATCCTATGACAGAGCACCAGGTGACACCCCTTGTATCCTATGACAGAGCACCAGGTGACACCCCTTGTATCCTATGACAGAGCACCAGGTGACACCCCTTGTATCCTATGACAGAGCACCAGGTGACACCCCTTGTATCCTATGACAGAGCAAAGCACCAGGTGACTCCCCTTGTATCCTATGACAGAGCACCAGGTGACTCCCCTTGTATCCTATGACAGAGCACCAGGTGACATCCCCTTGTATCCTATGACAGAGCACCAGGTGACACCCCTTGTATCCTATGACAGAGCACCAGGTGACTCCCCTTGTATCCTATGACAGAGCACCAGGTGACACCCCTTGTATCCTATGACAGAGCACCAGGTGACTCCCCTTGTATCCTATGACAGAGCACCAGGTGACACCCCTTGTATCCTATGACAGAGCACCAGGTGACTCCCCTTGTATCCTATGACAGAGCACCAGGTGACACCCCTTGTATCCTATGACAGAGCACCAGGTGACACCCCTTGTATCCTATGACAGAGCACCAGGTGACTTCCCTTGTATCCTATGACAGAGCACCAGGTGACTCCCCTTGTATCCTATGACAGAGCGCCAGGTGACATCCCTTGTAACCCATGACAGAGCACCAGGTGACACCCCTTGTATCCTATGACAGAGCACCAGGTGACTCCCCTTGTATCCTATGACAGAGCACCAGGTGACTCCCCTTGTATCCTATGACAGAGCACCAGGTGACTCCCCTTGTATCCTATGACAGAGCACCAGGTGACTCCCCTTGTATCCTATGACAGAGCGCCAGGTGACACCCCTTGTATCCTATGACAGAGCACCAGGTGACTCCCCTTGTATCCTATGACAGAGCACCAGGTGACACTCCTTGTATCCTATGACAGAGCACCAGGTGACTCCCCTTGTATCCTATGACAGAGCACCAGGTGACACCCCTTGTATCCTATGACAGAGCACCAGGTGACTCCCCTTGTATCCTATGACAGAGCACCAGGTGACATCCCTTGTATCCTATGACAGAGCACCAGGTGACATCCCTTGTATCCTATGACAGAGCACCAGGTGACTCCCCTTGTATCCTATGACAGAGCACCAGGTGACACCCCTTGTAACCCATGACAGAGCACCAGGTGACTCCCCTTGTAACCTATGACAGAGCACCAGGTGACTCCCCTTGTATCCTATTAAAAGAGCGCCAGGTGACATCCCTTGTAACCCATGACAGAGCACCAGGTGACATCCCTTGTAACCCATGACAGAGCACCAGGTGACTCCCCTTGTATCCCATGACAGAGCACCAGGTGACTCCCCTTGTATCCTATGACAGAGCACCAGGTGACACCCCTTGTATCCTATGACAGAGCACCAGGTGACACCCCTTGTATCCTATGACAGAGCACCAGGTGACACTCCTTGTATCCCATGACAGAGCACCAGGTGACTCCCCTTGTATCCTATGACAGAGCGCCAGGTGACATCCCTTGTATCCTATGACAGAGCGCCAGGTGACTCCCCTTGTATCCTATGACAGAGCACCAGGTGACACCCCTTGTATCCCATGACAGAGCACCAGGTGACACCCCTTGTATCCTATGACAGAGCGCCAGGTGACTCCCCTTGTAACCCATGACAGAGCGCCAGGTGACATCCCTTGTATCCTATGACAGAGCACCAGGTGACTCCCCTTGTATCCTATGACAGAGCGCCAGGTGACAACCCTTGTATCCTATGACAGAGCACCAGGTGACAACCCTTGTATCCTATGACAGAGCACCAGGTGACATCCCTTGTATCCTATGACAGAGCACCAGGTGACTCCCCTTGTATCCTATGACAGAGCGCCAGGTGACACCCCTTGTATCCTATGACAGAGCGCCAGGTGACTCCCCTTGTATCCTATGACAGAGCACCAGGTGACATCCCTTGTAACCCATGACAGAGCACCAGGTGACTCCCCTTGTATCCTATGACAGAGCACCAGGTGACTCCCCTTGTATCCTATGACAGAGCACCAGGTGACATCCCTTGTATCCTATGACAGAGCACCAGGTGACTCCCCTTGTATCCTATGACAGAGCACCAGGTGACACCCCTTGTATCCTATGACAGAGCACCAGGTGACATCCCTTGTATCCTATGACAGAGCACCAGGTGACTCCCCTTGTATCCTATGACAGAGCACCAGGTGACACCCCTTGTATCCTATGACAGAGCACCAGGTGACATCCCTTGTAACCCATGACAGAGCACCAGGTGACTCCCCTTGTATCCTATGACAGAGCGCCAGGTGACACCCCTTGTATCCTATGACAGAGCACCAGGTGACTCCCCTTGTATCCTATGACAGAGCACCAGGTGACACCCCTTGTATCCTATGACAGAGCACCAGGTGACATCCCTTGTATCCTATGACAGAGCACCAGGTGACTCCCCTTGTATCCTATGACAGAGCACCAGGTGACACCCCTTGTATCCTATGACAGAGCACCAGGTGACTCCCCTTGTATCCCATGACAGAGCACCAGGTGACACCCCTTGTATCCTATGACAGAGCGCCAGGTGACTCCCCTTGTAACCCATGACAGAGCGCCAGGTGACATCCCTTGTATCCTATGACAGAGCACCAGGTGACTCCCCTTGTATCCTATGACAGAGCGCCAGGTGACACCCCTTGTATCCTATGACAGAGCACCAGGTGACTCCCCTTGTATCCTATGACAGAGAGCCAGGTGACTCCCCTTGTATCCTATGACAGAGCGCCAGGTGACACCTCTTGTATCCTATGACAGAGCACCAGGTGACTCCCCTTGTATCCTATGACAGAGAGCCAGGTGACTCCCCTTGTATCCTATGACAGAGCACCAGGTGACACCCCTTGTATCCTATGACAGAGCACCAGGTGACATCCCCTTGTATCCTATGACAGAGCACCAGGTGACATCCCCTTGTATCCTATGACAGAGCGCCAGGTGACTCCCCTTGTATTCTATGACAGAGCACCAGGTGACTCCCCTTGTATCCTATGACAGAGCACCAGGTGACTCCCCTTGTATCCTATGACAGAGCACCAGGTGACTCCCCTTGTAACCTATGACAGAGCGCCAGGTGACACCCCTTGTATCCCATGACAGAGCACCAGGTGACTCCCCTTGTATCCTATGACAGAGCACCAGGTGACTCCCCTTGTAACCTATGACAGAGCGCCAGGTGACACCCCTTGTATCCCATGACAGAGCGCCAGGTGACACCCCTTGTAACCCATGACAGAGCGCCAGGTGACATCCCTTGTATCCTATGACAGAGCGCCAGGTGACATCCCTTGTAACCTATGACAGAGCGCCAGGTGACACCCCTTGTAACCCATGACAGAGCGCCAGGTGACATCCCATGTATCCCATTACAGAGCACCAGGTGACACCCCATTGTATCCTATGACAGAGCGCCAGGTGACACCCCTTGTATCCTATGACAGAGCGCCAGGTGACTCCCCTTGTATCCTATGACAGAGCGCCAGGTGACTCCCCTTGTATCCTATGACAGAGCGCCAGGTGACACCCCTTGTATCCTATGACAGAGCGCCAGGTGACTCCCCTTGTATCCTATGACAGAGCGCCAGGTGACTCCCCTTGTATCCTATGACAGAGCGCCAGGTGACTCCCCTTGTATCCTATGACAGAGCGCCAGGTGACATCCCTTGTATCCTATGACAGAGCGCCAGGTGACACCCCTTGTATCCTATGACAGAGCGCCAGGTGACTCCCCTTGTATCCTATGACAGAGCGCCAGGTGACATCCCTTGTATCCTATGACAGAGCGCCAGGTGACATCCCTTGTATCCTATGACAGAGCGCCAGGTGACACCCCTTGTATCCTATGACAGAGCGCCAGGTGACACCCCTTGTATCCTATGACAGAGCACCAGGTGACACCCCTTGTATCCTATGACAGAGCACCAGGTGACTCCCCTTGTAACCTATGACAGAGCGCCAGGTGACACCCCTTGTATCCCATGACAGAGCGCCAGGTGACTCCCCTTGTAACCCATGACAGAGCGCCAGGTGACATCCCTTGTAACCTATGACAGAGCGCCAGGTGACTCCCCTTGTAACCCATGACAGAGCGCCAGGTGACACCCCTTGTAACCCATGACAGAGCGCCAGGTGACATCCCATGTAACCCATGACAGAGCACCAGGTGACTCCCCTTGTATCCTATGACAGAGCGCCAGGTGACTCCCCTTGTATCCTATGACAGAGCGCCAGGTGACACCCCTTGTATCCTATGACAGAGCACCAGGTGACTCCCCTTGTAACCCATGACAGAGCACCAGGTGACACCCCTTGTATCCCATGACAGAGCACCAGGTGACATCCCATGTAACCCATGACAGAGCACCAGGTGACACCCCTTGTATCCCATGACAGAGCGCCAGGTGACTCCCCTTGTATCCTATGACAGAGCACCAGGTGACACCCCTTGTATCCTATGACAGAGCACCAGGTGACTCCCCTTGTATCCTATGACAGAGCACCAGGTGACACCCCTTGTATCCTATGACAGAGCACCAGGTGACTCCCCTTGTATCCTATGACAGAGCGCCAGGTGACATCCCTTGTATCCTATGACAGAGCACCAGGTGACACCCCTTGTATCCTATGACAGAGCACCAGGTGACATCCCTTGTATCCTATGACAGAGCGCCAGGTGACATCCCTTGTATCCTATGACAGAGCACCAGGTGACACCCCTTGTATCCTATGACAGAGCACCAGGTGACTCCCCTTGTATCCTATGACAGAGCGCCAGGTGACATCCCTTGTATCCTATGACAGAGCACCAGGTGACACCCCTTGTATCCTATGACAGAGCACCAGGTGACACCCCTTGTATCCTATGACAGAGCACCAGGTGACACCCCTTGTATCCCATGACAGAGCACCAGGTGACATCCCATGTAACCCATGACAGAGCACCAGGTGACACCCCTTGTATCCCATGACAGAGCGCCAGGTGACTCCCCTTGTATCCTATGACAGAGCACCAGGTGACACCCCTTGTATCCTATGACAGAGCACCAGGTGACTCCCCTTGTATCCTATGACAGAGCACCAGGTGACACCCCTTGTATCCTATGACAGAGCACCAGGTGACTCCCCTTGTAACCTATGACAGAGCGCCAGGTGACACCCCTTGTATCCCATGACAGAGCGCCAGGTGACTCCCCTTGTAACCCATGACAGAGCGCCAGGTGACATCCGTTGTAACCTATGACAGAGCGCCAGGTGACTCCCCTTGTATCCCATGACAGAGCACCAGGTGACTCCCCTTGTATCCTATGACAGAGCACCAGGTGACTCCCCTTGTATCCTATGACAGAGCACCAGGTGACTCCCCTTGTATCCTATGACAGAGCGCCAGGTGACTCCCCTTGTATCCTATGACAGAGCGCCAGGTGACTCCCCTTGTATCCTATGACAGAGCACCAGGTGACACCCCTTGTATCCTATGACAGAGCACCAGGTGACATCCCTTGTATCCTATGATAGAGCACCAGGTGACTCCCCTTGTATCCTATGACAGAGCGCCAGGTGACACCCCTTGTATCCTATGACAGAGCGCCAGGTGACTCCCCTTGTATCCTATGACAGAGCACCAGGTGACACCCCTTGTATCCTATGACAGAGCGCCAGGTGACACCCCTTGTATCCTATGACAGAGCGCCAGGTGACACCCCTTGTAACCCATGACAGTGCGCCAGGTGACTCCCCTTGTAACCCATGACAGAGCGCCAGGTGATACCCCTTGTATCCCATGACAGAGCGCCAGGTGACACCCCTTGTATCCTATGACAGAGCGCCAGGTGACACCCCTTGTAACCTGTGACAGTGCGCCAGGTGACTCCCCTTGTAACCCATGACAGAGCGCCAGGTGATACCCCTTGTAACCCATGACAGAGCGCCAGGTGACTCCCCTTGTAACCCATGACAGAGCGCCAGGTGACACCCCTTGTAACCCATGACAGAGTACCAAGTGACTCCCCTTGTAACCCATGACAGAGCGCCAGGTGACACCCCTTGTAACCCATGACAGAGCGCCAGGTGACACCCCTTGTAACCTATGACAGAGCGCCAGGTGTCCCCCCTTGTATGCTATGACAGAGCGCCAGGTGACACCCCTTGTATCCTATTACAGAGCGCCAGGTGACACCCCTTGTATCCTATGACAGAGCGCCAGGTGACACCCCTTGTATGCTATGACAGAGCGCCAGGTGACACCCCTTGTAACCCATGACAGAGCACCAGGTGACATCCCTTGTATCCTATGACAGAGCGCCAGGTGACATCCCTTGTATCCTATTACAGAGCGCCAGGGGACACCCCTTGTATCCTATGACAGAGCGTCAGGTGACACCCCTTGTATCCTATGACAGAGCGCCAGGGGACTCCCCTTGTATCCAATGACAGAGCGTCAGGTGACACCCCTTGTATCCTATGACAGAGCGCCAGGGGACTCCCCTTGTATCCAATGACAGAGCGCCAGGTGACACCCCTTGTATCCTATGACAGAGCATCAGCTGACACCCCTTGTATCCTATGACAGAGCGCCAGGGGACTCCCCTTGTATCCAATGACAGAGCGCCAGGGGACTCCCCTTGTATCCAATGACAGAGCACCAGGTGACACCCCTTGTATCCTATGACAGAGCACCAGGTGACTCCCCTTGTATCCTATGACAGAGCACCAGGTGACTCCCCTTGTATCCTATGACAGAGCACCAGGTGACTCCCCTTGTATCCTATTACAGAGCGCCAGGTGACACCCCTTGTATCCTATGACAGAGCGTCAGGTGACTCCCCTTGTATCCTATGACAGAGCACCAGGTGACACCCCTTGTATCCTATGACAGAGCGTCAGGTGACTCCCCTTGTATCCTATGACAGAGCACCAGGTGACTCCCCTTGTATCCTATGACAGAGCGTCAGGTGACTCCCCTTGTATCCTATGACAGAGCGCCAGGTGACTCCCCTTGTATCCTATGACAGAGCGTCAGGTGACTCCCCTTGTATCCTATGACAGAGCACCAGGTGACACCCCTTGTATCCTATGACAGAGCGTCAGGTGACTCCCCTTGTATCCTATGACAGAGCACCAGGTGACTCTCCTTGTATCCTATGACAGAGCGTCAGGTGACTCCCCTTGTATCCTATGACAGAGCGTCAGGTGACTCCCCTTGTATCCTATGACAGAGCGTCAGGTGACTCCCCTTGTATCCTATGACAGAGCACCAGGTGACACCCCTTGTATCCTATGACAGAGCGCCAGGTGACTCCCCTTGTATCCTATGACAGAGCACCAGGTGACTCTCCTTGTATCCTATGACAGAGCGTCAGGTGACTCCCCTTGTATCCTATGACAGAGCACCAGGTGACACCCCTTGTATCCTATGACAGAGCACCAGGTGACACCCCTTGTATCCTGTGACAGAGCGCCAGGTGACATCCCTTGTATCCCATGACAGAGCGCAGGTGACACCCCTTGTATCCTATGACAGAGCGCCAGGTGACTCCCCTTGTATCCCATGACAGAGCACCAGGTGACACCCCTTGTAACCCATGACAGAGCGCCAGGTGACATCCCTTGTATCCTATGACAGAGCGCCAGGTGACTCCCCTTGTATCCCATGACAGAGCACCAGGTGACACCCCTTGTATCCTATGACAGAGCACCAGGTGACACCCCTTGTATCCTATGACAGAGCACCAGGTGACTCTCCTTGTATCCTATGACAGAGCACCAGGTGACTCCCCTTGTATCCTATGACAGAGCGTCAGGTGACTCCCCTTGTATCCTATGACAGAGCGTCAGGTGACTCCCCTTGTATCCTATGACAGAGCACCAGGTGACACCCCTTGTATCCTGTGACAGAGCGCCAGGTGACATCCCTTGTATCCCATGACAGAGCGCAGGTGACACCCCTTGTATCCTATGACAGAGCGCCAGGTGACTCCCCTTGTATCCCATGACAGAGCACCAGGTGACACCCCTTGTAACCCATGACAGAGCGCCAGGTGACATCCCTTGTATCCTATGACAGAGCGCCAGGTGACTCCCCTTGTATCCCATGACAGAGCACCAGGTGACACCCCTTGTAACCCATGACAGAGCACCAGGTGACACCCCTTGTATCCTATGACAGAGCACCAGGTGACACCCCTTGTATCCCATGACAGAGCACCAGGTGACACCCCTTGTAACCCATGACAGAGCACCAGGTGACTCCCCTTGTATCCCATGACAGAGCGCCAGGTGACACCCCTTGTATCCTATGACAGAGCGCCAGGTGACACCCCTTGTATCCTATGACAGAGCGCCAGGTGACTCCCCTTGTATCCTATGACAGAGCGCCAGGTGACACCCCTTGTATCCTATGACAGAGCGCCAGGTGACTCCCCTTGTATCCTATGACAGAGCGCCAGGTGACACCCCTTGTATCTCATGACAGAGCGACAGGTGACACCCCTTGTATCCCAAGACAAAATAATTGTGTTTCAACACACATTCTAGTAATTCCATTAGAAATTCATTATGTTTATCATAGAGGTTGCCTTTTTTCTCCAAAAAGTACTTCACTGCGAGCAAACCTCTGTGATGTTGGATATAGAGCATTTTTTACCCAAATAATTTGCTGTTTTTAACTATAGACACAATCTCCATGACATCTGGGGGCTATAAAAGGATCTCCAGCAGTCATGGCGGTAACCCCTGAGGAAATTGAGAAATGTGCGTCGGGTTAGACGCAGCAACGTGAGACACGGGTTAGTGACGTCATCGTGAGGCGTCCTAACCGCGATCTCCATTACAAGCGTGCTATGCTGTGCGTCATGGACACAACGTTATAGTAATCATTAAGAGAGATATTTAGCAATTAAACCATGAGCCACCTAGCACTAGGAACAGTGTCTAATGTCAAGAGTATAACTAAATCTGTATAGATATTAAGGATAAGCAAACTAAGGAGCAATAGCATTGGGACACCGGGATCTCTAAGAAAATTTTGCTGTGTTATACCTCATGGACACAACGCTATATCAATTATATTGATTATAAAGATTTATATCTAACAATAAATCCATGACCCACCCAGCACTAGGACCTGCTTTTAAAAGTATAATCGATGCTATATAGTGATTCTGGACAAACAAACAAAGGATTAATAGCATTCTAATAGAGTCAGACACTGGACCGGCTCTACACCAATACCTTTAGATTTATGAACTACAGCACTGGCACTTTCAGGTTTATTAACTATAGCACTGGCACTTTCAGGTTTATTAGCTACTAGCGACTTGCCGGTCAAAAAATGACGGCAATGTGATGTATATGTTTGTGAAGTTGTTTAGTTATTTAAATATATTTTTGACCCTTGTAAGTATTGTGATATGAACATGTATTTTTGTAAAAAGTTGATGTAATGGTTTTTTAAAATGAATTTTGTATCTGAAGAATTGTTCACTTTAATATACATAGAATTCAGATTAAAGTAAAAAGTAAAAAGACTTTTTGAAACGTGCCGAATTTTAACATGAAGTTTAAAATATATGTAAGCAATAACCTTGAAAGTATGTATTTTTAAAATTGAACTTTATTTTTTATGTAACTTTGGAAGTTTTGCAAAACATTTGTGTAATTTTGAACATTATAAACAGGAACATAGTAAATACATTTTGTAACATAATTTTGAATTAAAAGTATTAACATTTGAATGTAAAAACAGTTTAACTTTAAATTAATCAGTATTAACATGCAATTTGTATCAGAATAATTGTTAAGTTTAATATACATTGAATGTAAAGGAAGGCATACAGTAAAAACTCTCCTTAAACCGTACGTAATTAAAGTAATTCATTACTGAGCACATAAAGTGGCGATAAACATTAATGTAGGTAGTAATCTTAAGATAACAGAGAATATTTACATTGTGACTTAAAAGGTGCTTGAGCTGTTAACATGAACTTTGTAATATGTTGAATGAAATAACTTGAAAATATTGTTTTTAAACTTGTAACATTAGAAACATTAACATAGTGACTTAACGTTTTATCATAATTTTTCATAGAAATGCAAGGCAATTATTTTGTGAGGCGAATTATCCATAAACATGACTTCCATTAATTATGACTGAATTAAACAACCAATTGTTTTGTATTTTTGAATGTTTTTCCAAAATGTTTGCATGGCTTTAGTTTGTATCCTGCAAAGTTATAGTACTTCATAGTAGACAATGTTTTTAGTAAAAATACGTCCATCTTCTAATAAATCACCTTGACTTTCATTGTTTTCAATGTAAACTTTAATAGCCTGTGGATTTTTGCACCGTGACAACGCAACGTACAATTGACCATGTGCAAAAACAGGTTCTTCCAAGAAAATACCCACAGATTTGAAAGTTTGACCTTGTGATTTATTAATGGTCATGGCAAATGCCATAATAATGGGAAATTGTCTTCTTTGAAGTATAAAAGGGAGACTACTTTCACTTGGTGCTAAATCTATTCTTGGTATGAAAACTCTCTCTCCTTTATGGGTCCCAGTTAAAATTTCAGAATCTATAAAATGGTCCTTTAATTGTTGAACAATTAATTGCATAGGCCTTTTTTGGGGTTCATATTTCGCAGTAACATGATAATTGCACCTTTCTTTAGCTGCAAAATATGTGGTGGCATTCCAGAAGGAGTTAAAGAGTTAATGAATTCAGTTGAAAAGTTTGCCTGACTTTCATTGTCATCAGCAAGTACAGAATCAGCACTGTGATAATTTCTTTGTGGTGCATACATTTTTTTTAAGATTTCATTATTGAGTATTAATGCATCTTTATTTTTACACGTCAGTATAACTTGGTTGGCAAGCTCGGAATATTCTTCGTTATTTATGCTCCCTTCAAATATAGCCGATATAATATCTTGTTGACAAATCATATGAGGTGGGATCTCTACAGTGTCGTCAGGTAAATGTAGTATTTTTTCTGTTCTGCCTTCTCCAATTTTAATAAGCCAATCATTGAAATCATTTTGTCCTTCTGATCTCATATTTTGTTGCAGTTGAAGATGGGTAAAATGTTTCCATACTGTACTTGACTTTATACATGTTTCAATAATGTCTGTTCGATTTCCATGTACAACGACAGGTAATGTTTGTCTAAAATTGCCACCCAACAACATTACCTTTCCACCAAATGGAAAAATATTATCCATGACTTCACGAAGCAAACGGTCAATACATTGGAGGGCATAGCATGACATCATTGTGGCCTCATCTATTATAATTAATTTACATTTCTTCAATTTCTTTGCTTGTAAGGATGTCATGCGAATATCTGACACAGAATTTTCTAAAATAGGCACTGGCAGTTTAAATCCACTATGAACAGTTCTTCCACCTTCTAATAAAAGTGCAGCAATTCCAGTAGTGGCAAACGCCATTGCTATTTTTCCTTGTGCTCGTACTGAACTCATTAATAAATTGTACAAATATGTTTTCCCTGATCCGCCTGGTCCATCAAGATAGAAATAACGCTCTATCACCATGTCATCATCTATAGCATTTTTAATGGCATGAAATGCTTGCAATTGTAGTGTATTTAAAGTTGCAAGTCTTTCTTCTGTTCTTTCTGCTTGTAGTTGAATGTCATAGTCTTCAAAGTTAATGTCATCTATAAGACCTGGATCAGGCAAATTAAAACTTGCACAACTTAATCCATGAGTTAAAAAGACTTCTTGAATTTCCATTAACGCTTTTAAGTGTGCAATGGGTTCATTGTATCGTCGCATAAAGTCTTCAGCCATATTACTTTTAAAAGTCTCCCACAAAGCTAATGCATTTGGAGCATTTGAGAAGATACAAATAAAAGCAAATTGTTCTCTCATCTGTCGTGGCATTTGACATTGTGCTGCTTCTTCTAAACATCTTTCCCACTCTGTATCATCAGCGAGTAAGTTTCTATGTCTTGCAGCTAAATGGAAGGATTCATATACAATGTCATTAACAGTTCTTAATTGTTCAAAACTTTGTGCTCCTGGAACATTTAAAAGTAATATCCGTAAGCAAAAACGTTCAACATCTCTTGGACTGACTGTGTAAATTTGTGGAATTATTTTATTGCCTCTGGTTTTTCTTGCTCTCCATAATCCATTCACAAAAACATAGTGATATGGAATTACATGGATTACATGTAAATGTCACAAATAAATCTGGTTTTCCAAATTTTGTCACAATAGCCATTGCATCATTGTATCTTTCTCTCATATTTCGAGGAGATCCTTGAAAAGAAGATGGTAAAATGATGGCTTTGCCAGCTGTCATGTCTCTGCTTGTAGCCACGTCAGCAACATAGTCCATGAGTCCACAATATTGTTCTACACGTAGTTTATCTTGTTGAGATTTTATAAAGTTTAAATTATTTGCCTCAACTTGCAAATATGAATCAATAATCCATTGTTGTGTTAGTTTTCCACCACATAAAATTGGATTAAATTCATCTCTAATGGCAATTTGAGCAACTTTAAATTCAAGCATAGAAACATTATTTCGGATTCTGGCTTTAGCATTTGGGTAACTGGGAAGGGTTAATTTTGGTTGCCAACCTGCTTCTCCATGTGGGAAAAAGATGGGATATGTCATTGGACCTAAATTTGGACTTAAGATATTAATATTAATAAATGGTTGCTCCTCATTTCTGGGATATACTCTAATGTCTCTTTGAAATGGTGGTTCTCCTTCATCATTCTGAAAGACCATTGCAACCTCATTTGATGTTGGCAAGTTATAACAACGTTTATCAGTATGTCTGTCTCTTTTAAGCACCATATTAACCTTTGGCATGGGTAATTGATGTCTTTGTGCATGAAGTAGTTGTTCATTTTCTACTTCTGCCAATTTTTTGTAAGCTTTACTGTAGGGATTGTTGTCCATAATGTTATTTAGCTCTATAAAAACACTGGGTAAGCATTTTTTATTCTCTTCCATCTGCATACGTTGGTCAACAGCTTCCATTGTATCTAGGACATATAGTTGAGCGAATTTTCTTTGCTCTCCTTCCTCTGGATGTAAATGTGAAGTCCGATGATAAATTTGTCCTTGGACTTTAAAACAGTAAGGACCACGTCCTGGTACATTAGCAGCCAATGTTGCCCCCATAGATGCAAATGATATGGCACTATTGTAGGATCTTATGTTTGTCTTAAAATTTTTGTAATTTGGAAAAGTAGGTTCAGTCATAATATTTTGTAAATAGGTTGGAAATTGTTTCCTTTCTGGAAGTTTGAACTTTCCTTTTTGACAACAACTAATAAATTGTCCATCTCTGGGTCTCTCCTGTTTAAAATAATAAGCCTCACAAAATTGACATTGAGTAGTCATGTCCCCACAACTATGAACCTCTACTGCTAAAGACTTGAGTAAAGGACAATTTGCAAAGCATATCGGATGTTGACTTTCATATTCATCAGGTGAAAAGTCATGAAATGTTTCAACAACAGGTTCTAAATGTTTAGTTTTTTTCGTGGCTTTTCTTGGTATATGTTGTCCTTGTTTTGTTGAAATGTCCTGTAAGTTTTTAGTAAGAGTTTGTAAATGCTTTGTTTTTGTAGTTGCTTTTTTTGGTCTGTCTTGACTGGTATCTTGTAAAATGTCATCTGATGTTTTAGGAACAGTTTGTAAATTCTTTATTATCTTTTTATTTTTTTTGGTTGTATCTTTCATTTTTGCAGCTGATATTCTTTTATTTGCAAGTCTTTTGCGTTCTTTTTCTCGTCAAATTTCTTTCTCCTCCGGTGTCTGCTGGGCGGCCCATCTGTCTTGTCTTTCTCTAGTTTGACGTCTTTTCTTCTCTTCTTTGGTCTCGTTATCAGCCATATTAATCTGTAAAGGAAAAAAAAAAAAATGTAATTGTGTATATTTTAATTTGTAATTCCTGTTAAAGATTCTTGTGCACAATTGGTGAAATAAAAGGCAAATCATTAATGTATCATTTATATTTAGTTAAATTTATAATTCCTGTCCTCACTGGTTAAGAATTTGGCCAATGGAATACTGCTGTAAATAAGCATGTAACATATTTTTTTTAAATAATGGTTTTATTTATTAAAAACGTTGTTTGTGGATAGATATTTACCACTGCAAAACTTATTTGCTAAAAAAAAAAGTGATGTGGTTATTGATCTATGTATTGCATAGTAGCAATTTAAATAGAATAAGGGAGATAGTAAATTTTTATTTTTATTTTTCTGTTGACACGGATGCAACTGAAAGCAGTTTCTTTAGTTTTATACTTTAGTACTTATTATACTGTACCTTGGTTGAAGTGTGATTTAAATCCGAATGTTTGTTGGTCCTCGGTTCAAAATCGTTGTCCAATGGTGTGTTCCTCTGTTGGAAGTCCTCGTCCGATGGTGTGGTCCTGTGGCGATAGCCCTCGTCCGATGTTGTGGTCCTGTGGCGATAGCCCTCGTCCGATGTTGTGGTCCTTTGGGGAAAGTCCTCGTCCGATGGTCTGGTCCTGTGTTGAAATTCCTCGTCTGCTGGTCTGGTCCTGTGTTGAAATTCCTCGTCCGATGGTCCGGTCCTGTGGAGAAAGTCCTCGTCCGATTGTCTTCACGCAGTATCTGTTGTAATATAAAATAGAAAATGTTGTTTGAGTGAAATGTCTTTTAAATAAGTAAAAAATGTATGAATTTGGCTGTATTGTATCAGTTATGGTTATTTTTTTCTATATATTTTTTTTTTCTTTCTGTACAATCCCACGACTTTTGTTATTCTTATTTAAGGTTCTTAGTAAGGCTTGTGGGTTGTGATATATGAAATAAGAATATGAATTTATTTTGCTATGTGTTTATGTTATTTTTTGTACAATCCTGTTTTGTGCGCACCACTTGTGGTATACTTATTTAACCTCTATTGGGATGGTTATAGTTAGTGAAACATGAAATAATATAATTAATGTAGTTTGCTATGTGTTTGTGTTAGTTTTTGACAATCCTGTTTTGTGCGCACCACTTGTGCAAAAGTTATTTATTCTTGATTGTACTGGTTATAGGTTGTTAAACATTAAAGAAGAATGTTAATGTAGTTTCCTATGTGTTTGTGTGATTTTTTGTACAATGCTATTAGGTGCGCAACACTTTTGTTATTCTTATTTAGGCTTCTTTGTAAGGCTTATAGGTTGTTAAACATTGAATAAGAAAGTTAATTTATTTTGCTATGTGTTTGTGTGAGTTTGTTCCAATTCTGTTTTGTGTGTAGCAGTTTGGGTCTCATTCAATTGCGATTTGGCTAATTGAATCGTGCCCTAAATAAGCACATAGCATATTTTTTTAAAGAAGTTTTTAGTCAGTGAAAGACTTTCTTTTGGATAGATTTTTACTAACTAAAAACTTCTTTAAAAAAAAATTTTTATGTTCTTATTTAGAGCCCTATTCAATTGTGCAAATTGCAATTGAATGAGGGCCTTTGTGTGTACCATATAGTTTGCCCCTCATTGAATTGCATTTTTTCCAATGTAATAGTACTCTAAGGCCGTCATTGAATTGCAAGTA